>CM077252.1:4086499-4361499 GCA_039654775.1 Spinibarbus caldwelli
TGGAGGCCATTTGAGTAATGTGAACTCATTGTCATGTTCAAGAAACCAGTCTGAGATGATTTGAGCTTTGTGACATGGTGCATTATCCTGCTGGAAGTAGCCATCAGAAGATGGGTACACTGTAGTCATAAAGGGATGGACATGGTCAGAAACAACACTCAAGTAGGCTGTGGCGTTTAAACAATGCTCAATTGGTACTTGGGGGCCCAAAGTGTGCCAAGAAACAATCCCCCACACCATTACACCACCACCACCAGCAAGAACCGTTGAGACAAGGCAGGATGGATCCATGCTTTCATGTTCTTTACGCCAAATTCTGACCCTACCATCTGAATGTCGCAGCAGAAATCGAGACTCATCAGACCAGGAAACATTTTTCCAATCTTCTATTGTCCAATTTTGGTGAGCCTGCAAATTGTAGCCTCCATTTCCTGTTCTTAGCTGACAGGAGCGGCACCCGGTGTGGTCTTCTGCTGCTGTAGCCCATCTGCTTCAGGGTTCGACGTGTTGTGTGTTCAGAGATGGTATTCTGCATACCTTGGTTGTAACGATTGGTTATTTGAGTTACTGTTGCCTTTCTATCATCTCTAACCAGTCTGCCCATTCTCCTCTGACCTCTGGCATCAACAAGGCATTTTTGTCCACACAAGTGCTGCTCACTGGATATTTTCTCTTTTTCGGACCATTCTCTGTAAACCCTAGAGATGGTTGTGCGTGAAAATCCCAGTAGATCAGCAGTTTTTGAAATAGACCAGCCCATCTGGCACCAACAACCATTCCACATTCAAAGTCACTTAAATCCCCTTTCTTCCCCATTCTGATGCTCGGTTTGAACTTCAGCAAGTCGGCTTCACCACATCTAGATGCCTAAATACATTGAGTTGCTGCCATGTGATTGGCTGATTAGCAATTTGTGTTACCAAGCAATTGAACAGGTGTACCTAATAAAGTGACCGGTGAGTGTACACACACACACACACAATATATATATATATATATATATATATATATATATATATATATATATATATATATATATATATATATATATATATATATATATATATATATACATACATACATACATACATACATACATACATACATACATACATACATATATATATATACATACATACATACATACATACATATATATATGTATATACATACATACATATTTTTATTTTTTTATACACACACACATATATACATACACTATATATAAATATATATATATATGAATGTGTGTGTATAAATAAGTAAAAATAAATAAATAAATAATAATAATAATAATATTATATATATATATATATATATATATATATATATATATATATATATTAGGGATGTCAATGATTAATCAACGATCAATTAATTGTTGATAAGAGATGCAATCCATTAAAGCTATCGATGGTCGATTAAGCAGTTTCATTTTGGGGTGTGTGCGGCTCATGCGCAAAACACGTGCAAACGGCTGTGAGTGACGGTGAAGAGACTGGATCTTACACTAAAATAATTTACTAATGTACAAACTACGCTTTTAATGTGATCCAAACTTTAAAAGTACATTAAAACAGATACAATACAAAGTTCTTTTGTATTGAAATGTAGTAACAAGCCATGTTTAATTATAATTTCCCAAGATAATTGTTTCATATCGGGCACTTCGCTTTGACAGGGCTGCGGACGCGATCAGGACAGATATAGGCCTATTAATTCCTACAATTTGTTAATTCGTTCCTACGACGTATTAATTTGTGGCCACTGTCCATGTTTCATTAATTTGCTCCCTAGTAAACCGATGATTTAACTTAAATTCGGGAACAATTTAAGTCATAGTAACGAATTCCGGCAAAACAGAACACAACACAAAGCCGCGTATGGCTTGATTTAAATGTATGCGCTCGAACGGCATGAATCCAAAAGGATGGTCGCGATGTAACATTTGCCTGCTAACCAATTATTTATCTTATTAACAAAGCTATGTACCTCACTTGTGCCATAATACTCACATTAAAATGTTTCAAACGGGTAACAGCGTGTTTTGCCGTAGCAACACCGGTGGTTTTGGAAGCGGATCACTGACCGCGCGTCACAGCCCCACGCGAGCCGTACTTACGTTCGGCATCATTTTATTTTAAATTACGATAATTTCAATTGCAAACATTGCGATGGTGTTTTAAAATAAAACAACGAGCACCATTAAACCATTTAAAAAGGCGCATTCAGTGGTCTCCATGACAGGATATGAAACAGCACACAAAGTATAATGATCCCGTGCGTAACTTCGGCGCGCTCTCTTCATTTTATCAAATGATCATAATCACATCCATTCTATTTACGATCCTGCTACTAGCCTTTTATTTAAACTAAAAAACCCTTTTCATTCGGGTGAGGAAGCTGGCGTTTTGAGTGGCATTTGCACATCCTGTCATGCCCGTGACTATATGCCACTGCAATAGACACATTTTGCAGTATTAAGGTTAACGAATCGATCGTTAATTTAAACGACGATCAATTATGGAAATGATCGAAAATTGACATCCCTAATATATATATATATATATATATATATATATATATATATATATATATATATATATATATATATATATACACACACAGGTGCATCTCAAATTAGAATGTCGTGGAAAAGTTAATTTATTTCAGTAATTCAACTCAAATTGTGAAACTCGTGTATTAAATAAATTCAGTGCAAACAGACTGAAGTAGTTTAAGTCTTTGGTTCTATTAATTGTGATGATTTTGGCTCACATTTAACAAAAACCCTCCAATTCACTTTCTCAAAAAATTAGAATACTTCATAAGACCAATTAAAAAAAAACATTTTTAGTGAATTGTTGGCCTTCTGGAAAGTATGTTAATTTACTGTATATGTACTCAATACTTGGTAGGGGCTCCTTTTGCTTTAATTACTGCCTCAATTCGGCGTGGCATGGAGGTGATCAGTTTGTGGCACTGCTGAGGTGGTATGGAAGCCCAGGTTTCTTTGACAGTGGCCTTCAGCACATCTGCATTTTTTGGTCTCTTGTTTCTCATTTTCCTCTTGACAATACCCCATAGATTCTCTATGGGGCTCAGGTCTGGTGAGTTTGCTGACCAGTCAAGCACACCAACACCATGGTCATTTAACCAACTTTTGGTGCTTTTGGCATTGTGGGCAGGTGCCAAATCCTGCTGGAAAATGAAATCAGCATCTTTAAAAAGCTGGTCAGCAGAAGGAAGCATGAAGTGCTGCAAAATTTCTTGGTAAACGGGTGCAGTGACTTTGGTTTTCAAAAAACACTATGGACCAACACCAGCAGATGACATTGCACCCCAAATCATCACAGACTGTGGAAACTTAACACTGGACTTCAAGCAACTTGGGCTATGAGCTTCTCCACCCTTCCTCCAGACTCTAAGACCTTGGTTTCCAAATGAAATACAAAACTTGCTCTCATCTGAAAAGAGGACTTTGGATCACTGGGCAACAGTCCAGTTCTTCTTCTCCTTAGCCCAGGTAAGACGCCTCTGACGTTGTCTGTGGTTCAGGAGTGGCTTAACAAGATGAATACGACAACTGTAGCCAAATTCCTTGACACGTCTGTGTGTGGTGGCTCTTGATGCCTTGACCCCAGCCTCAGTCCATTCCTTGTGAAGTTCACCCAAATTCTTGAATCGATTTTGCTTGACAATCCTCATAAGGCTGCGGTTCTCTCGGTTGGTTGTGCATCTTTTTCTTCCACACTTTTTTCTTCCACTCAACTTTCTATTAACATGCTTGGATACAGCACTCTGTGAACAGCCAGCTTCTTTGGCAATAAATGTTTGTGGCTTACCCTCCTTGTGAAGGGTGTCAATGATTGTCTTCTGGACAACTGTCAGATCAGCAGTTTTCCCCATGATTGTGTAGCCTAGTGAACCGAACGGAGAGACCATTTTGAAGGCTCAGGAAACCTTTGCAGGTGTTTTAAGTGTATTAACTGATTGGCATGTCACCATATTCTAATTTGTTGAGATAGTGAATTGGTGAGTTTTTGTTAAATGTGAGCCAAAATCATTACAATTAAAAGAACCAAAGACTTAAACTACTTCAGTCTGTGTGCATTGAATTTATTTAATACACGAGTTTCACAATTTGAGTTGAATTACTGAAATAAATGAACTTTTCCACGACATTCTAATTTATTGAGATGCACCTGTATATATATATATATATATATATATATATATGTGTGTGTGTGTGTGTGTGTGTGTGTGTGTGTGTGTATGTATGTGTGTGTATATTTATTTATTTATTTATGTATTTATCTATCTATCTATCTATCTATCTATCTATCTATCTATCTATCTATCTATCTATCTATATATATATAAATAAGCACACACACACACATATACACACAAACAAACAAATACAAAATAGCCTATAACTAGTATACATGTGTGTGTGCATATATATATATATATATATATATATGTATGTATATACATACATACATACATACATACATACATACATACATACACACACACACATAAAAACAGCAGATACTGAACACACATTTAAGATCTGCTGTATCATTCAGGGAAATGGACCAAACATTTTTTTACTGTAATGTGTGACCCTGGACCACAAAACCAGTCATAGGTGTCATTTATTTGAAATTGAGATTTATACATGATCTGAAGGCTGAATAAATAAGGTTTCCATTGATGTATGGTTTGTTAGGATAGGACAATATTTGGCTGAGATGCAACTATTCTAAAATCTGACATCTGAGGGTGCAAAAAAATCAAAATTTTGAGAAAATCGCCTTTAAAGCTGTCCAAATGAAGTTCTTAGCAATGCATATTACTCAACAGAAATTAAGTTTTGATATATTAACGGTAGGAAATTTACAAAATATCTTCATGGAACACGATCTTTACTCAATATCCTAATGATTTTTGGCATAAAAGAAAAACCCGATAATTTTGACCCATACATTGTATTTTTGGCTATGGCTACAAATATACCTGAGCTACTTATGACTGGTTTTGTGCTCCAGGGTCACATATTGATCTTGCGCATAGGAGCCCTAAAAAAGAGAAAAATGCACATCGCTATCAGACACTTCAGAGGAGGATTAGTGAAAAAAAAAAGATGAGGAGGAGAAGGAGGAGGTGGTGGGGGGGACGACAAATTTATATAACAGAAGTGCAATGAGGACAATCTGACCTCCATACATAACACACACACAAACCTCTGTATTAGCCCCCTGTGTGTCATAAACACACAAATATGGAACAAATCTGGCTGCAGTCTTGCACAAGCATGAGGGTGAGAGATTTTCCCTGTGAATGTGTGTCTGTTCAATAACAGCAGTCACAGATCTTTTCCCTTCCATGTTGCATTTTAAACAGGCCTGTAAATCTCTCATTTATGAATGAAGCTTAGAAATATAAAAATTTTCTGTAGAAAATCCCAACTCGCTTTCACTATATTAGGGTGTAATTTTGGTTGCTAGGATGTCCTAAGAGGTTTTAAAGGGATAATTCACCCAAAAATGAAAATGTTGTCATTAACTGTCCCTCATGTTTTGTGTATGTGTGTGTGACTCACATGGGAAGTTGTACATGAAACAGGCCTGCGCTGCTATGATCCACTCTGCTCTCGTCTCGCAGAAGATGGCGATGTTTTTCAGAGGTTTCTGTCCTAGAGCAGCCAGACCGCTGCCGAAAGCTCTCACTTCTTTATACACCTGATCATACGACATCCAGCGATACTGTCCCAAAATCACCTACAGAGAAACACAAAGGGTGTGAAATGGTTTGTTTTCCATTAAGCTGCTCTTCAAGGAAAAGAGACCATCGCTCACCTGTTCAGTGCTTTCTATCAACTTTTTTCCTTTCATTGGGTGAGACTTTACAATTTTATAGATCAACAGCTCCTCCTATTGGTTCATTATATAGTCACAATTCATGGAGAACTTACAGGAATCATTTTCTACACTTTTGAACCATTTATTTACATTTTGAACTTTTTTTTTTTTTTTTTTTTTACTTTTCACATATAACTTTAACCAATTTTTTTTTTTTTTTTTTTTTTTTTTTACAATTATGAAAATGATGCAATTATACTGACCTTTTCCATTAAAAATCTGGGTGAAGTTGCTGAATATTGGATAGTTCCTCTTCTCAAAATAGCAAGAAAAATCATTTTTAAATGAAATGATTTAATATAATGAATGAAATGATAAAATGATTTAATAATGAAAGATTAATATACCACGTAGAAATAATTTAACAAATGCAAAGTATTAATATTATTACTGAAGATAATAATTTAATACTATTACTTATTTTTCTCTCCTGCATATAAAAGAAAATATTTGTACAGTTTGCCATTTATATATACACACACACACACACACACATATAATATATATATATATATATATAAAACCCTCATTATTATTAATAATATTATTACTGAGGATAGTAGTAGTATTATTATTTTTAACACTATCATTTTTTCTATTTATTTTTTATCTCTTGTATTGTACTGCTGTCTGTCATTGACTCATTGTGCACTAGATGAATAAACTTGAATCTTAACTCCCTCAACAGCCCATTTTAAGCATATACCAACATTTATAGACCTTTATTTATATATATATATATATATATTAGGGCTGTCAATCGATTAAAAAAAATTAACCACGATTAATCTCATGATTGTCATGAGTTAACTCACGATTAATCGCAACTTAATCGCACATTTTTATTTGTTCTAAATGTACCTTAAAGGAATACTTTAAGTTTTTAATACTCTAATCAACATGGGCATGGATAAATATGGATGATTTATGCAAATGTATGTTTATTATTATTGAAACCATAGTCAACATAGAGCATGAAGACTAGACATGTTTCAAAGGTCATAGATGTTTTTCAAAGAACTTTTTCATGTCTATTAGACACATGAAAAAGAAATACCAGGTTCCCATTACTTCGCTTTCTTTGCACTAAGCAATTTACTTACGCTAACCTGTTAACATTTTTGCATGACAGGGCAGCTCTTCTTCTGAACATGCAAAATGTACAAATATTATTTTTTATTACATTTGTTTCCCTCTCTGTGCCCACATACTGTATTTAGATGAAGCTAAATTCTCAATAAAACTGTTTTCATTGGTATATTGTACTGTTTCTGTTGAATGAATATGAAATAGTGACTGAAACGCGATCCATTAAGACAACATAACCAGCTCTCCCTTCCAAGATGTTAATCTGCACAAAAAAATCATGATAATCGCACCGTCGTCTGATGAAATCAAATACACATAAGATAAAGACAATAGCTGTGCTGTGATTTCGGCTATACTTGCATGTAAAATTAGAGAGACAACATAATATCTGTGTTTAACTGAATTAAAGCGCTGCTCCTCTCTGCCGCGCGCTAAACAGAAACTGAGCAAACGCAGAGAGAGAGAGGGGTGTGCGCGTGCTGGGAGAGCAAGACCTCGCGCTCGCGCGGCAGTACCGGCGATTCTCAGAAACTAAGTAAGGTTTGGGCCCTTTATTTAAAGGGAAAAAAGTCGCTAAAGGGGTCTGAAATGTTGCTAAGTTGGCAACACTGTGCATCTCCATTTATCCAACTACGGGTTGGGCCATGGGTCAAACAGAAAATACGCGCTGCGTTAATCGCGCGTTAAAAAAATTAGTGCCGTTAAAATGAATTTGCATTAATGCGTTATTAACGCGTTAACTTTGACAGCACTAATATATATATATATATATATATATATATATATATATATATATATATATATATATATATATATATATATATATATATATATATATATATATATATATATCACTCTCTGTTCAGTATTCAGAAAATTTGCAAGAATATTGTTATTTTTACATGCAAAGGTTATCCAGTCATTTACATACAATAATCTTAAAGGTACAGACATAAAAGCAGTCTCTTAAATTTGTGCCTTCAGGATAAAAATACAATTGTGCAGAGAAGTCAGATTTGTGTTTCAGACTTTGCTGTGGCGTATTCAAACACAGTAGAACCAGGATAGTGAAAGAATAAAGCACTCTCTTAAACAATTTTAGCACAAAATCAACACAGCAAGCAGAAACAAACACCCAGCAGTTGTCTGGGATGCATAATCAAGCCCTTCTCATGTTGCACAACAGCAACAGCAACAGCAGCAGCGGCACATGTTTGGCAGCTTTAGTTGAGTAACAGCAGCGTCACAGCAGAATATTATCACTATATGAGCTGCTCCAGCGCCGGACAATAGGATTACCATCAGAACTGAGAGATCATTCACATGCTGCAGGTCAGTTTGTTACAGACCAGCTGATTTAAAGGGTCATGACGTGGAAAACAGGATTTTCTCTGCCCTTTCGAGTTTGATGCATTACGTAGACAAAAATGCAAAACAAAACTAGTCCACTCAGAACATTTTTTAAAACTAAACTGCAAAAACAAGTCATTCAAAATCACTTTTATGGCATTAGCAATTTAACCTTAGGCCCAAATTTTCAATAATTTTATTATGATTTGTCCAATATTTAAATATATGTTCATTGTAATTGCAATATTTGAATATCTGTTTGTTATGACTTGTTTGATATTTATAAACACACTACCAGCCAAATGTTTGGAATAATTAAGATCTTTTCATGTTTTTGCAAGAATTTTCTTATGCTCACCAATGTTGCATTAATTTGGATGCCTTAAATTCACCAAAAGTGACAGTAAAGACATTTATAGTTTTTCAAACTTTTTTTGCTAATTGATAATAATTGGGCAGCACATCAGCATATTAGGATGATTTCTGAAGGATCATGAGACACTGAAGGAAATTCAGTTTTGCATCACAGGAATAAATTCTATTTTAAAATATATTCAACTAGAAAACAGTTAATTTAAATTGTAATAATATTTCACAATATTACTGTTTTTACTGTACTTTTGATCAAATAAATGCAGCCTTGGTGAGCAGAAGAACCTTTTTTTAAAAAACATAAAAAAAAAAAATTATTATTCCAAACTTTTGTCCAGTCGTGTTTTTTTATTATAATATGCCCAAATGTAGCATAGTGCACATTTAATTTTGTGTCTAGTTGTTTCTAAAAGATTTTAGAAAGGTATTTTTGCATCTAAATTGAGTTTTCAAACAAGTTTTATGTTCATGAGAACTAAACGATGACTTTGGTAAAGCTTTAACTAACAATATAAGTGGACATCAGGGGAAAAGAAATTACAAAAGTGCTGCTCCTTTAACACATCTGAGAGAGTTTTGAAGGGCTTATAGGGACTTACAGATGATACGCACCTTCTTGAAGACTCTTCCATCCTCCTGAGTTTCATCTTCCTCACTCAGCAGATCTCTGGTTCCCAGGCAGTCGAAGTGAGGAAAGCGGCATACGGACGATTCAAACACTCGATCGAGTGTGCTCACCCCGGGCTGTATGCATGTGGCCAGCGTCCTCAACGCTCCGACGTCCCGGTATGGTCCCGAGGGGTGTCCGCTCACAGAACGGGCCTTCACCCTCCGTGAGCACTCGGAGAACGACTGCGAGTCAGACAATCTCAGCAACAGGTACGGCAGGTAAGAGATGAGAGAGTACAGCCAAACCACCAGCCTGAATATGATGACCACTACTGGACTCACATCCTGCTTCAGCCTCATTCTGACTTAGTGAAACAGAAAGACACATACGAAGAGCGAGGGGATGATAAACAATGTCACTTTCTCCAAGGTTGTCCTGCAGCTTCCTCTCCGATGGGTCAGTGAAGTCTCTTGTTTCTAAACAAGAAATGCAAGCAGTCAATCTTTAAAGCTGTTAAACACAAACCAACACCAAACAGCATCAGAACATTCCAGCAAAGATCATTAGATTGAAGTTTCATAATGTGGACCCTTTTGACCCCGTCTACCTCAACAAAGAAGCATGGAGCAGTGAGAGGAGAGATGGATTAGAAAATGGTACAAATATCAGTGTGTAACATCTGATGCTCAGCCAAGATTTAAGAATAAATCCAAAAGTGGGTGAAAGGTGACATTAAACTAAGCATGTGCATGTGTTTTTATGAGTGACGGTGATGGTTTTTATCATTAACTAAAATAAAACCATAAAACAACATTTCCATCCCTTAAACTCAAATAAACTTAAACATACATATTTTTAATTTTAGCTAGTCGCCAATTTGCCACAAAACACACACTAACCTCACTTTGTTTTTTTTCTTTCTTCTTTTTTAAATGAATGTCCTATATTGTAGTTTGTTTTTTGACAGGACTTTATATTAAGGACCAATTCTCACTATATTACTAGCATGTTATTTTTTAGTACTTACTAGGCTGTTTTTAGTACTTATAAAGCACATACAGTATTAATCCCTTATTCTGCATAGCCATATTTTAGATCCCTCAATTCTCCAGTACATCATATCTAAACTTAACAACTACCTTACAAACTATTACCAAGCAGCAAATTAGGAGTTTATTGTCAAAAAAAGTTACAGTTAATAGTTGGTTAATATTGAGAATTGGACCTTAAAATAAAGTAGGACCTGTTTTTCATTTAATATTTTGTATTTATAGAGGATTTTATAGTACTAAATAATATTTATGGTCTTATGATCCATTTATAAAGGTGAAAAAGTCAAAACAAGCTGTGTTCCAAATTTGAGGTTGATATCACAAAAAATGAGCTACCAAAATGTTGGTAGCCATTATATTGTGTTGTAGTGTGTTTGGGGAAGTGTGGGGATGATGTGGGTTTGTGTCACAGGTTAGAGCTGTCCATGGTCCTGAAGACATCCAGGTCCCTAAATTAATCCTATTCATTCTAATAATATGATTGACATGTTTGAATGGCAGGTGGATCATCTATATTGTAATCTGACATTGCAACATCAGTCTAGTAACAGAAGGGATCAAAACATTGCATGGCTATTTTTTGCCCATATTGTGTCAAAGTCATGGCCATGACTAGACTACAAGCACTATCACATTATAAATATACATTTAAAGGTGTTTTAGGTGTTTTTAAGTGACTATACACTCTAAAAAATGCTGGGTTAAATACAACCCAGTGCTGGGTAAATATTGGACAGAACACATGCTGGGTTGTTTTCAACCAACAGTTGGGTTAAATGTTTAACCCAACCTTCTGGGCAGTAACCCAACCGCTGGGTCTAAACAACCCAGTCACTGGGTTTGTCCATATTTTACCCGGCACTGGGTTGTATTTAACCCAGCATTTTTTAGAGTGTAGTGACATCACAATATACCTTCTCAATTCCTAAAAAAGATGCAATCAGATATAACTTATATGATCATAAAAGTTGACTGTGTGTGACATCATAGGCATTGTCAAGGCAGCAGACTAAAACAACATAGAAACAATATGAGCATTACAGTCAAAGGATCACTAGGGTTTGCAAATTCGCAGTAGATAAAATATTCAGAAATCATTTCAAAGATATCATGCATACATTCACACACACAACGCCTACTGAATAAGACCTGCAGAAGCTATTCCAGCAAATGTCATTTATTATTCACACTCATCAGTGTCTGTAAGGCCAAGGAAGTTCGTCTTTTCAAGCCACAAATATCCCTCTCATACATTCTCAAGGAACTCATGAATAACGAAATGAATGTCGGCAAATGCATGACAACCCAAGATCCTTCTCTGCTGTCTAACTCTTTGCTCAGTTACCCAGAATTTAAAGTTTAAAAATGAAAGTATTCTTAGCATTTACTCACCTACATGTCTTTCATAGCTAATATTTAATTTTTTTTTTCTGAGATGAATGTCTGAGCTTCTGATTTCCATACAATGAATGTCCGCTATACAATAGTCAAAACACTTTGTGTAAGAAGCTGTTAATCACTGATAAGTCTGGAATCTCATTTGCACTTACATTCAATTAAAAAAATGGTGCTTTATGCCATGCCATACTTGACACTATCAAGTCTTCAGCTTTATGGTGGTTTTTTTTTTTTTTTTTTTGCAGGTTTTGGCACTTGTCTCTCCACTTTCCTTGTTTAGAAAGCAAAAGCTTCTTACCGCTTAAGACCTACTTTTGTTTTCCACAGAAAAAAGAAAATAATGTGGGATTGGAATGAAATGAAGGCGGGTAAATGATGACAAAATCTTGACGCCCTGGACCAAATTTCAGCCCGTCTCTTTCTTTTCTCGTACATCACCCCACCCGTCTTTTTCCAAGCACTGAGTGAGTCACAGCTGTCTTATCAGTGGAAATAAAGCCAGAGTTATTCAACCTCAAGTCTGAACGCTTGTAACTAACAGGGAAACATAACGCAGCATATAAGAGCATTGCACAACAACATAAGCTGAACGCCGTGGGTCTGAAACAACGCATTCTGTATTTATGATGATAAATTTGAAATCACTGCCATTCATTAGGGTGAGTGTGGAGAAAGGCGAGATTTATTTCCTCTTTCCAATGAAAGAATCTTTGTTTGACACCACCAACACTCATATAGGATAGAAGGGGTTGAGTGAGAGAAACAGAGAGAGAGAGAGAGAGAGAGAGAAAGAGAGAACGAGAGAGAGGGAGTGTTGCCATTATGTCATGTTCTGTAAGTAACACTGAGCATGTGTCTGCTTTACTGTGTGTCTCTGTGCCCTATATGAGCATCTGCGGCTGCGTGTTTTCTGCAGTAAGCGGGTGTAGAAATTTTATTTTGCATAAAGAAAGTAAAGCCCAATCCTGACAGAACACAATATTTGTTAAATAATTTTTTTGCATAACTGTAATGAGAATTAATCAATGAAAGATGCATTATAAGCATAATAAAAACTGATTTGTTGAAATGAACATGGTTCTTAGTGGTAGTAGTATTCAAATAACGTCACTTTTTTTGTCAATTCTTAAAAGGAATTTTTCGTGCAAAATTAAAACTTGTCTGAAAATGTAGCCTACTCACCCCCAGGCTATCCAAGATGTATATGAGTTTGTTTCTTCATCAGATTTAGAGAAATGTAACACATCACTTGCTCACCAATGGATCCTCTGCAGTGAATGGGTGCCTTCAGAATGAGAGTCCAAACAGCTGATAAAAACATTACAATAATCCACACCACTCCAATCTATCAGCCAAAAGCTGCTTGTTTGTAAGAAACAAATCCATAATTACGACATTTTTAACTTGCTTCTGGCTAAAATATAGCTAAATATATCCATAATATTACTTTCTCCAGTGAAAATGTAACCTGGTCTGAATCAGGAAAGAAATATGCACAGATCAAGCACTGTTTAAGAGGACAACTGAAGATTGGAAGAAGCGTTATTATGGATTATGGACACATATTTTCACCAGAAGTGATGGTTTAAAGTTAAAATGCCTTAAAGAAAGATTTGTTTCTTACAAACATACAGCATTTTGCTTACTGGAGTGGTGTGGATTACTTGTGAGGTGATGTTTTTATCAGTGGTGAGCAAGTGACGGAATGTTACATTTCTCCAAATCTTTTCAGATGAAGACACAAACTCATCTACGTCTTGGATGGCCCGAGTAAATATTCAGCAAATTTTCATTTTTGGGTGAACTATTCCTTTAAGTTAATCAAATTAAGTGTCATTCTTTATGCAAAGTATTTTTTCCTTTAGATTTTGGGTTAAAATATGAGCAAGACCATTTTCATGTCATTCACTCATCATGCAACCCCTAGTTTATGCCATTACACAAACTCAAAAAACAATCATAAGTTGAGCGATTGAGAACTGACTGACATGGTTGTTATAGCAACGGTTCATTCATTAAAACATTAGAGCTGGAAGTGTCAGCAAACCATCTGCATAAGCTGGGAGGACGTGCATGAGAATGAGAGAGAGAGAACAAGAGAAGAAACTTGCAGAAAAGGATCAGACCAAACACCATTTCATGGATTCAACACTGAAAACTAAAATATGCAAGCTCAACCACTAAGAATGCAGTAAAGCTTAAGCAACGCAATAGGCTTGTTAATGCAAAGGCGAAATAATGATGCAAGCTTGGTGTTTACAGCCACTAAATACCTGCCACAGCCTGATCTCATGACCTCTTCCTCTCCCACCTAGAAGTCCAACAGGACACATCCTGCACAAAAGCGCCTCTGTGTGCCATTCCTAATCATACTTTGATTCCTTATTACAGCAGTATCCCCGACTCCCTCACTCTCACCAAGGAATGGGAGGTAAACAGCTTCTCTCAAGTGTCTCTTAAAGATATTCCCTCTTTAAGGACATTACAGAGATCATCATTGTGTTTAGTAAAACTTTAAAAACAATCTACAAAATAAAAAAAAATAAAAAAAATCATTGAAGGTTATCTAATAGATTTTGTCTGTCTTGAACAGAATTGAATACTGTACTTCATTAAATGAATCTGGAACCCCACAAAGCAAACTGAAAAGGTTTTTTAAAATGATGTATTTTTCCATTTTAAGTACTTTTAAAACACTTCAGAATTCGCAAAAGTACAACGTTAGACAAGCGCGAAAATAAATCGCGTTTACTTGAGATGTAACCATAGCAACAGTTCGACGCTCGAGCGATTTCAGTTATGATTAGGATCGGTCGGTAACGTTACATAAACAAACATATGTACGTTACCATAATTATTTATCATTATAGGTTTACACATACGAAATATACCAACAAAACATTTTTGGGTCCGTTTTAAACGTCTTTTGGATAAATAACAGTTAGCTAACTGTGCTTGAAGGTTGTGAGAGGAGACCCACAACCGTTTGCGCCACCAAAACTACTGACAGAATTTCATTTAATTAAAGTCATCAAAAACACACACTAACCTCAGCTCGTTCCCGACTTCTTTCTCTTCTTCTTTGACGTTTTATGGCGGTTGGAGTTCGTTCCCGACGACAGAAACGGCTACTTTTAAACGCGGCGCACCTGCTCACCTGCAGTCACGCTGACTGACACACGGCGCGCGCCCCCGGAGCGGGTGTGTAGCGGCTCGTCGCGCGAGCTCGTGGGTGTGGAGCGCGAGCTGTGATTGGACTCTCCGCGGTGGCGCGTGCCGGGGTCCGATGCGTGATGTCACGGGGCCCGTGGCTCGGGGTCACTCCCGGTCGGTTCGTAATGGTGCTCCATGCTCCATCCAAGATTATGACGCCATAGTGAGGCTTCAGTTCTTCACTCGAGCGCGCGCCCAAAGCCGCCTTTAGGCAGCGCCAAAACTTTTAACTTGCATAATTACAAGAATTTGTATGGATTTTTGTGGGTTCATTTTGCAGATTAGATGTGAAAGAACAAAAAAGCATGTTCATGTTTACCAACTCTGCGGTCTTATCTCTTAATTTCAGAATAAGGCTACAGATAAGGGCCAAAGAAAGTGTCCTGTGTAGTCTATATGGCTCAGATGGGCCCTTGCTCCAAAGAAAATTAAATTTCAATCATACACCTTTTCTTTTTTTTATTCAAAGCAACAGGCTTTAGAACTAAGACAGTAAAAGTTAATGCTTTATACAAAGAAAGTGTTGAGTACTTAGGTAACAAGTTTATTTTTTTTTAAATAGAATAGTGAAATTGAAAAAGACTGAGGGCAGTTAAGATGTGGTTCATTTTAATATTGCAATTCAAGGTGCCATTTCTGAAATAAAACCCTCCTAGAATAGTTTTAATGGTGAACATCTGTGAGTTTCTCAATTTTTATGATTTTTGATGAATAAGGAAAGCTCACTCTAATGACAAACTGTCAGGGTTGAACATAATATCTTGATAATCAAACTACAACAACTTACCTATTTCACCAAGACACAGCTCTCTGAACTTGACTTTTGTGATCACTGTAGATGGACATTTTTCTTTTTTTTCTGGTTTCTATTTGCATGATTGGTGCAAATGAACAGTCATAGGCCTACAGCATTCTCTACATACAGAGATCAAACACTTTTTTTGATGCAGCGTGTGTGTGTGTGTGTGTGTGTGTGTTAATAAAAACCACTCAAGGACAGGAAATGTTTAAAATAAATAAACTATATTCAATAAGGTCTGCTTGAGCTCTAACAGCTACATTATTTTTTTCTTCTTGGGACACAGTACACATCATGCCATGTTCTTCAAAACAAATCTCCTCCGCCTTTAGTTTTGTTTTGACTTTTTATGCTACTTCCATAAAAAAATTAACAACAACAAAAAACAAACAAAAACCTTAAATATTACTTTCTAGTGAATTATTACATTATTTTATATATTAATGTTACATCATTACTGACATTTTCAGTCATTAAAGTAATTTAACAGGCAGAAGAGAATGATCACAGATAGAAGTGCACAAAAACGAGGCAGGGAGCAAGACAGACAACATACAAAACTGTGAGGACAAGACAGAGATTCATAACATGGAAAGTAATAACTCTTTTTCACATTTCTCTAGGCAGAAATTAAGATGTAACAAACTGTTTGTCAATAGGTTATCTTCCCCACTTCCAATTCTATTCTAAAATGTTTCTAGAATATCTCTAATGAATTGGGTGAAAAAAAAAAATATATAAGTAAAATAAAAAATAAAATAAAAAAAGAAGCAAAATAAGAAACAAAAGATGGGATATAAATGTAAACTTTGACACTGATAACAGCTCATGCGTACAAACAGGTACTTCATGCATTTTGTAGGCACATGTACAACTTCACATTTACAGTAATGAACACAGTCCAGCCGCTGGCGGACATCAGAAATGCAACATCATCATCACCAGAACACATAAAGACGTGTGTTGGAAAAAGCCAAGATGGCCTTTTACTCAATGAACATGCCCTCCACACGGTCAACAGACGAGACAGTCACAACTACAGTGTATTTCATTCTGTTATCATGAGTTAAATTCCTTAAATGGAAATAAATTAATAAATAAAAATAGCCTTTGGCCCAGTGCACAAGATACTGTTTTACAGAGACATATTACCTGTAATTCATTAGAAAAACAAATGATAGATAGATAGATAGATAGATAGATAGATAGATAGATAGATAGATAGATAGATAGATGTGAGGATGCAGCATAGAGATGAATTCGCTGCATTAATAAACACTGCAAATGGAGTCTGAATTATCATACAACATACGTTGCAACCCAAGTAAACCTACTACCTACTGAGAATATCTAAACATCTTGGAAATAGTTATCAAAAACTATTACATCAATAACTACTGAGGTTCCTATCAATTTGAGTACACTTGGAAATAGAAAAATCACCTACTGAAATGTCACAAAGTCGTATTCCAAAAAGTTTTACAAAGCTTTCGACATTAACAGAGTCGTAAAAAGAGTAAACATCTGACATTCAGGGCAATGGGTGATTTCTACAGATTCTCCAGACTTGATGCCACAGAAACATAAGATCAGCGATGATAAAACTAAACATTAACTTTCAGAAAATCGCTATGACTCTTCTTGTCATTTGTCAGATTTATTGCACTTTCTCTTTGTAGCGTTAAGAAGAAAAAGCCTACATGCACTAAAGAAAGCCTCGAAGCAAGCGACGGGGTCGGGATAGGCACCAAGTATCACTGAAGGGTTTACTGCAATGCCGGTTGCTCAGGGTAGGTTCGCATATTGCACACTTTGTCTCAATCAGTTTGGTTTCTGTTGTACTCAGAAAAAACATAAACACACTAACATTTAACACAATACAGATACAATTATGAAATCTTAGTTAAATATTAAATAATCAATAAGTCTCTTAAGGCAATAATTGGGAACAAAATAGATTTAGGATTCTTCTAATCTAGGATTGACCACGTACTTCAGGGTTTCAGATATCAAATATGAAAATCTGTTTAAGACAAGAAACATTTTCCCCAATTTTCTACTGATACATCTTCTACCTAGTGATTAACAGTCTGTTTAAGCCAGTTTAAGTTGATGCTGATGTTGAGCATGTATAAAACAAGATTTCATGCTTTATCATTAGCACAACATATATGTCAGAAAGCATAGTTCTCTCTGCTGAACTGTAAACAAAGGCGTGAACATTGTTCAATGTGAAAAATATGTGAGGCAAAGCATGAGAAAATACAGATCAATGGTGCCATTTTTTTTTTTTCACCACAAGACATTCTTGAAAAGAAGACATCTTGATCTGCTCTTAAATAAATTAAATGTTGTTCATTAAAGGAACAGTTCACCCAAAAATGAATATTTGCTGAGTATTTACTCAGGCCATCTAATATGTAGATGATTTTGCTTGTTCCTGAGAACAGATTTGGAGTAATGTAGCATCACATCCCTTGCTCACCAATGAACCCTCTGTAGTGAATGGGTGCCGTCAGAATCAGAGTCCAAACAGCTGATAAAAACATCACAATAATCCACAAGTAATCCACACCACTCCAATCCATCTATTAACATCTTGTGAACTGAAAAGCTGTGTTTGTAAGAAACAAATCTATCATTTTCACCATTGCTTAACTGATGGACTGGAGTGGTGTGGATTACTTGTGGTTTATTGTGATGTTTTTATCAGCTGTTTGGACTCTCATTCTGACGGCACCCATTCACTGCAGAGGATCCATTGGTGAGCAAGTGATGGATTGCTACGTTTCTCCAAATCTGATGAAGAAACAAACTCATCTACATCTTGGATGGCCTGAGGGTGAGCACATTTTCAGAAAATTTTAATTTTTTGGTGTACAATTCCTTTAAGTACTGATCTCTCACCAAAATATTATAAAATAGATCTGATATAGGCAGCCATCATTGTTGTCCCTTTAAGTAACAAACACTGTAAACTTCAAATTCATGCATGTCTTCAGAGTCAAAGCATGCCGTTATAGATCTGCCAATATGTACTCCATCATGCATTTCGATTGACTAGACCACAGACAAAAGTCCAGCCCTGAAGTATAGCAGGAGAACACAGTACACACACCACACAGCTTTACACAAACATCTACAGACCGGACAGATGAGCTGATGACATAAAAAAGCTTGGAATCCCCTTAATGTACATATACACACAATCCTGAGTGCTCTACGAGTAAACAACATTTTATTGTGAATCTGTCAAGGACCAATCAGCTTTCAGCTCCACACATAATAAGTGGACTAACCAGCTAATGAGTTTATAAAGAACCAATCACTGCGCAGCTCTTAATTGTTCTAGATCAAGACGCCCCAGACAGGTTTACACAATGCAGAGAGAAACTGTACAGTGACATTTTGACTTTAGTGTTATGAGAACTTGTAAAGTCATTGGATGCATCGAATGAACGTGAACACACTTCAGTTTTTGCACTGTAGTAAAGTTGACACCCAAATCATTTGCTCTTCTAATAAACTTATATTAAGAGTTACTTTGACGGTACCCATTCAGCCACTGCAAGCATCGACGGAGATGTTTTTATTAGCATACTCTGAACACTACTATGTTTTGCGTACATCCCAGCGGCTTGACGCTTGACTGTAAGAGATATGGAGATGATGGCGAGTGTTTTCCGGTGGAATTTTTACATTGACGCTTTTAAAAGAGGAGCTCCATTGTCTCTAGGCAGCGAAAGTGCAGAATGAATGTGTCAACTGAAGATTCAAATCATTATGATGTCCAGTGTTCCGTTTTAGAAGATCCCAGTCATTGTGATGTCATAAGATGCTTTGTTCATTGAATTAGAGAGACTGTTGAGGTGTAGAATAGGTAGTCATGTAAAAATAAATGTAAGTATCTGGATTCAGTGTGACTCAGGTGAACACTCAATTGTTAAAAAATAAAGCCATTTCGGGTCAAAATGACCCAATCAGAGGATGAAGGTTAATCTAGCGGAATTTTGAGTCTCTGATAACTTTTCTAATAAATAACTTTCTAATTCCATCTTCAATTAATCTTCTGTCCATGAGCTACTGCTGCTTTCTTCTAGTCTTAAAGGGATATTTCACCCAAAAATGAAAATTCTGTCATCATTTATTTACTCAACCTCCAGTTGTTCCAAACTTTATCAATTTCTTTCTTTTGTTGAACACAAATTAAGATATTTTGAGGAATGTTGGGAAACAAACATTTTCTGGTAGCTAATGACTTCCATATTATGGAAACAAATACTATTGTATACTATGGAAGTCAATGGCTACCAACAACTGTTTGGTTACCAACGTACTGTACTTCAAAATATTATACAGGTCTGGAGTAACTTGAGGGTGAGTAAATTGTAGGGCACAATTGTGTCTGATGTGTCTGAAAAAGGGAGACTATGAGAAAGTATAGACATCAGTGGTAGATTTACGTACCAACAAGGTTGATAAACTGGCCATTATTTCATATTTTCAAAAAAAAAAAAAAAAAAAAATGAGTATAATATGATATATATATTTTTAATTATATAATATTATATATTATATAATATACATTTTTTATATTATTTTGTACTAGATGTTTATATTTAGTATAATTATTAACCATACATAACACTAAATTGCAAGAGATTTTTATCATTTCAGGACACAATTGAAAGTCTTGGATTGCTTGGTGTGTCATGTTCACTTATAAATTGTCTTCATTTGACATATTTATGGACAATATTTTTGCGAAACAAATATTTCATTATTTAGCATTCCCTTCGAGTTCCAACATCAAGCAGGTGAAAAATTGGCAACATTAGCGAAATGGCTTGCTTGGGTTTATATGAAACCATTTCGAAATTAGGTGCAGTCACACTACACTGCATTATTATTTATTATTTTTTTTAAATCAGAAGCCCTAGAACATGACATCATATCCTGCTGCGCATATTCATTGCAGGGTCTAATGTAATTTTACACACTTGAAGTCTATGTGACACAACTTTCAGACCATCTTGCTTTTACTCAAGAACTCTGCAGTCATGTTGTACAAGTAACAATCATAAATGATTGCTTTAGTACAGAATGCAGCACATCGCAAGCGAAACTGCTGATCTGTTAAGCAGCCCGATTGCTGGTGCATTTTCATTAGCATCTAAAATGCTGTCCCTACAGTTCTGAAGACACCTTTTATCTTTACTTGGATTTGTTGTGCCCTTGAACCATAAAAAGACCTGTTACGTGATAACGTCTGCAGTGCGAAACAAAAGTCGTCAGTTCTGCCTTTGAGCTTGAGAGACGACAAGATAGAAGTGTGACTATTTTACAGCATCACTCCCTCTTTACAGTACATCGCGCTCATCTTTGCCCTCTTTTGCTACATACTTTTCTTCCTTTTTCATAAACTCCTCATCTTTCGTCTCTCTCCAGCATCATCCATCTCTTTTACTCTTTCACCTCAGATCCTCTTTCAGGTCTCATTTAAGTTGAATGATTTGCATTAGTGCATTCAGTGATTCATAAGTGTTTTGTAAGTGTGTGTGCAAACTTGTGTTCATGTATGTAGTTTATCAAGCCTGTTTGTAGATATAAGTGTGTGTCGTAACAAGTGTTTGCTGTTCAGAAGCCCTCGATATGGCAGTAGGCCTCAAGGCTGGAGAAGAGGATGTAGAGGAACCACAGACCCAGAAAGAGGAGCGTAGTGAGCAGGCGCGAGACCCGAGGGCCGCCCAGCTCTCCGCCGATAGACGGCCGGCGCCGGAACAGCAGCACCCCCATGCAGATGAAGGCAAAAACAGTGAAGAGGGTGACGGAGAAGGCCAGTGAGCCGGGATCCACGTGAAAGCGCTTCCCCTGGATGGCCCAGTACACGGCTGCCACAGACCAGGCCACACCGATGCCCAGAAACACGTTGACTGCATTGCTGCCTGTGACGTTTCCCACGGAGGCGTCTGCATACTGATCCTGAGTAGCGGCGACTTTGCTGGCGAATGTGTCTGAAAGAGGGAGATAAAGGGCATGAGAAAATATAGACATTGGTGGTAGATGTTTATAACGACAAATCTGATAGACTGGCCAGTATTTCATATTTTCAAACGATCAAAATCAGCCGAGAATTACAAGAATTTCTGGATCGAATCGAATCTCATTTAATATAATATATATGAAAAAATATATATTTATAAAAACCAAAACAAAAAAGTATTAGATATTGACATTTAATATAATTATTAATAATAACACTCTAATGCAAAATAAATTTTAATGAGAATTTGAGCAGTTTTGCATATGTCAATTACTTTCACTAAATTGTAATTTAAACCAGTGTACAGTATACTACTGTTAAAAAGCTTAGGGTCAAATATATGTTATTTAATTTTTTTTTTTAAAGAAATGAGTACTTTTATGCATCAAGTATGCATTAAGTTGAAAGACATTTATAATGTTACAAAAGATTTCTATTTCAAATAAATGCTGTTCTTTTGAACTTTTTAATCTTAAAAAATCCTGGAAAATATATATATGATGTTTCCATAAAAATATGTATCAGCACAAATGTTGCTTGAGGAGCAAATCAGAATATTAGAATGATTTCTGAAGGATCATGTGACACTGAAGACTGGAGTAATGACGCTGAAAATTCAGCACTGCATCACAGAAATAAATTACGTTTCAAAATATATTCAAATAGAAACCAGTTATTTTAAATTGTAATAACATTTCACTTCTTTTCTTTATTTTTTGTATTTTAGATAAAATAAATTCAGTCTTGGTGCTCAGAAGTGGCTTTTATAAAAAAAATATATAAATAAAGAACTATTACTGTCCCCAAACTCACATTTATCATTTAAAAAATGAACAAAATTAACTTTAAATAAATAAACAGTTCTTTGTCTGTTCTCTGATGCAGTGAGAATCTAATTCAGTGTGGCTGAAGTGTCTAAACCCGTCTTTATGTCCTCAAGCACACCTGGGATAGAAGTGCCCAGAGCGACAAACACCACTGCGGTGACGGTGTCCCGGAGGCCCACGGTGCAGCCGAAGTGTGACGCCAGGTCTCCGATGACTGCAGTGAGGAGGCCGATTACAATGATGGACACCACAAAGCAGGCCCAGCCGTTCCAGTACTCCGTGGGCGGAACGAACGCAAACAGAACCTTCCAGAACACCGTCAGGAAGTGCATGACGTAATCGTAGCAGGACGGGAGACGCTCCTCTCGACCCTCTTCTTCATCTTCATCTCCATCACCTGAGGATGCCACATAATTAACAAAAGACACAAAACTCTGGCCAATTCTACATGCACAGTCATTACCATAACTAACCACCAGATGACAGCATCACATCACTGACACAAACAAACTTGTTAGATTCATGTAGATATATTCTCTTAGAAGTTAAAATTAAACTGTATGCGTTCAAAACCATAATAAAAAAACATAATAAAAAAAATCCAAAAATTAGGTGTAGAAACCATTTTCACTCAGAAATGGCAAGTAAATCAAATGATTACAAAGAACTGACATGCAACACCAATGAACTGAACATGACATTTGAAGGAGAAAGGCTGAAATATTATTTTTTTGTAAATCATACTTCCATCAGCTTTATTTACAAATTCAATTTTTTTTACAGTTACAGACCAGTGTTATTTTAGAATCACTGAGATACTATTATAGTTTTTAATTAATATTTTGAATCACTGTGTATTTTATATTTTCCTTTTCAATTTTAATTTCCCAGTTTTAGTAATTTTACTGTTTTGTCATTTTAGTAGTTTTTTATATATCTATATAGTTTTTTATCTATTTTTTTATTTCAATTTTAGTTTTATTTAGTACATTGAATTAAACTAAATTAAAATGAGAAATGCTGCCTTGGAAATTAGCTGATTTTTTTTTTTAGGTTTTAATAGTTTTACTGTGCATTTTTGTCACTGTTAACAGTTTTTATATGTCTATATAAATATTTAGGCCTATATATATATATATATATATATATATATATATATATATATATATAATTTATTTCAATTTTAGTTTTAGTTATTTTAGTATATCAAGTTAAACTAAATTACTATTAGTTGATTTAGTTAGGTGATTAGTATTTATTAGATTAGATTAGATTAGATTAGGTGATTTAGTATTTAAAATGTTGCTTTGGCAATTATTTTATTTCAGTCAACATTAACTTTATTGCAAGTAACTTTTTATTAATGGTTTTAATTTATTTTCAGTTTTAGTTTGCTTGTAAAAAGCTAGTTTTAATTAACTATACTAACCCTGGTATGGACTATTTCTATGGTACTTTTAGAAATAGTTTTAGTTATTACAGAAAATGGCATGCTGGAAATTCTGCACTATTTCTTTTTTGTATTCCATGGAAGAAAAAAAGTCACAAAGGTTTGGAAAGGTGCACAAATTCTTCCAGAAACTTCATTTTTAGCTGAGCTCTTGCTTTCAGATTGTGTGTTGCTGAAGCTTCTGAGACGGAGCGTTAAAAGAGCAGCTTGAGAATGTAAGAGCCTCATTATGTGTCTTATTAAAGTCTGAGAATTGCTGAGGGAATGAAATTCATACAGTGTGACTCGTACAGTGTATTCCTATTTCAAAAGAGAACATCTGACACTCTCATGAGGAGCACAAAGGTGTGTGAGACGGACCTGCACTGACGGTCACAGCCTCCACGAACTGCTCTCGCCAGGAGTGAGTGCCGATCACCAGCGCCAGGTTAGTCTTCTTGATCAGTTTATCAACGGTGCTCTGAAACACAGCACAGATCACACAAACATTCACACCATCAGCACACAATTCAGATTTTCTGCTCAGTTTTGATTTTTTATGTGAGGTTGTTCACATGACATAAATGTGGCCCATATGATCAAGAGTAACTATATCATACAATAGACTTATACAGTATTTTAATTTGATGTCACAGCTCAGGATAATCACTAGTGAAAGGCTTGGGACTGTGCTTGTTTTCGGGACCCTATCATCAATGTCATTTTCATAATATCATTTAATATAATACACAATTATGATGATCATTGCATTAGACAAAAAAAATAAATAATAAAAAAATGTTACATATTTTCAGCACTGAGAATATCAGATTTAATTTTTCCTACTCATAAAATTATAATAAAAATATATTTTTTCAATAAATACATAATATAACTTTTTACATATATAATTATTATTAACATTATTAGATATTTTCAGAATTGAAAATAGCAGATTCAATGCATGTGTAAATAATAATAATAATAATAATAATAATAATAATAATAATAATAATAATAATAATAATAATAATAATAATAATAATAATAATATCAGATTCAGTTTTTTTTTCCTGTTCACAGTTTTTTTTTTGTTTGTTTTTTTTTCCAGATCTGGACCACATTCAAGTGTCATGTGAACAAACTGAAACACTTTAATAATCTCTTTGCATCCTCTCCTCTGAAGTGCTGGCATGAAATATTACTATCATGACAAACCTAATGAACCTGACAACTGTTCGTTTAGCACCACCGATCTGATAAATAACGCTCTAAAAAAAGAAATGATATGAATGTAATTTTCAGATCTGAATTTAATCAACCATCAACATTTGCTGTCATGAACAGAGCTGACAATCATAATGCACCATTTCACCCTGGGTAATCATTAAGCAGGAACTTCAAATGATATTTTTGTAAATAGTCATAGACAGTTATAATTGAAAATCATCCACATGTATGCATATGTAGAAAAAAATCTAACCATCATGTGCAAGAATTTATAAGGAATCTAATGGGAGTCTCAAGCTGTGGGCCAGTATGACTGATGGATGTGCATTTTTCATGCTGTATAACACAATCTATATATAGAGCTCTACTGTGCTGTGCATGAAGATCTGTTTAGCATGCATGATTTCATTAAGTAAAACAAAATAATAAAATAAAATATTTTTAAAACAAAATAAAAATATGTTTTCGAATGATACCTTACAGTAAATTCATAAGACTCTTCAATAAAATAAAATTAAAAAATAATAATATGATTTCAGATGTGAATCCTTACAGTAAATTCATAGGACTCGTTGATAAATAAATAAATAAATAAATATATTGACTTACTATTTTCTATGTTTTCAGATGTGAAACCTTACAGAAAATTCATAGGAATAAATAAATCCTCAAATAAATCCTCGAATGAATAAATAAATAAATAAATAAATAAATAAATATGGACTGACAATTTTCAGTGTTTTCAACTGTGATACCTTGAATTCATAGGACAGCTTGATAAACAGACAAAAAATTATTTAAATATGGACTCAGCAAGTGCACTGCTTTTGGATGTGATACCTTAAATTCATATGACTCCTTGATAAATAAAATAAACTAATAAACTAAAATAAAATAAAATGAAATAAAATCAATTAAAATTAAATTAAATTAAATGAAATATTGGCTCACTAATTTAACTGTTTTCAGATGTGATATAGGACTCCTTGATAAAATAAAAAATAAAATAAAATAAAATATGGTCTAACTATTTTCTATTTTTTTCAGATTTGAAACCTTACAGAAAATTCAAGACTCTATGAAAAAAAAAAATAATAATAATAATAAAAAAATAAAAAATTAAATAAAAGAAAGTAAAATAAAATACGCACTGACTACTTTCAATGTTTTCAGCTGTTACCTTAAATTCATAGGACTCCTCAATCACCACCTCCAGCCGGCTGTGCTCCCCCAGAACAGGCTTCCCCATCTCTGCTATCCTCCTGGCCTCCTCCTCCTCCACACTCAACTGCCCCTCCGGATCCTCTGAAAGCCACAGACGATAAAAGAAAAGAGACAGACAGAAGACAGGAAAGAATAGATGAGATACAACAGACAGGAAACGGTGGGCACACCCCTTACCAGTCAATCAAAAACACAACAGCTCCACCGATCGATAAGACGCCATGTATGACAGCACAACACGCACACGAACAAAACAACACAAGCTCTGAGAGACACTCTGAATGCATGTGTGCCAGACTGTGAATCTACCAACTACAATGCTGTTTACAACCCATTTTACTTCTGTAAAGCAGAGTAAAAATTGAGATTGATTGTCTGTGACAACTACCATTGAGATATTTTTTGACTTTCTGTCTAATTCTTTGAACTCTCTCTCAGCGGTCAGCGTTTGATCCCACTTTTCACAGCGTAATCACATCCCTCATGGGTTCAGGGAAGCTTTTAGCCCCTCTCTCCTCTCTGCTGAGTGTGTAACATGAGGGTTAGTGTGGACACATGTCAGTTGATCAGAGGTTGATCTGAAACCTTACCTTGGTTCAGCAGCAGGGCTGCGTGATGTAAGGAGGGACAAGAGAGATGGAGTTAGTGCTGGAGATGAGTTTACTCCATTAATAAACATACATATACACACACACACACACACACACACACACACACATGTATCCCATGACTGTGGCTCTGGTCCAAACCCTAGTGAGCTGCTTCTCTGAATACCAAAACAGCATTCTAACAAAAACAGCGTTTCATAAGTCTGATCTGAAAGGCTCAGACAAATAGCGCTGTTCACATCACGCACACAAGCAACACTGCTGCTAACAGATGAATCCATTTCTGTCAAATAGTTGACTCCAGCAGAGCAAAGACCCTTTAAGGCAATCCAGTGCATTTGGTGACCATCTCAGAAACACCCTCAGACTGCTGTTTTACAGTGATACAGGAGCATCTGCTGTCTACTGAACGAGGAACGACTGGAAAACTGTTTGTCAAGATCACATTTCAATGTCAGCAATAAAGACTAGCAGAAATTAAGCATGCATGCATATTATTTTTAAGGGGCTGCTAGGCTAACAAATAATATTCTAAATCCTATGTTTTTTGTTGTTATTGTTGTTATTTATGATGGTGATTCTTCTTCCTCTTCTTCTTCTTGTTATTATCACCCAATTTTTGTTTATGCTTTTTATAATTTCAATAATAATAATAGTAATAATAGTAATAATAATAATAATAATAATAATAGTGATAATAATAAAAAAAAAAAAAAAAATAATAATAATAATAATAATAATAATAATAATAATGTATCTATTATTTTTAAAATAAAATTATAAAAAGCATACACAAATATTAGGTGAAATATTTTATTTTTACTTGATTAAAACTACAAGCGCTATGCAAATAAAACTACAGATGCTCTATTTTCTATTGATACTTTTTAATACTGAATAAAAATAGTTTAATACATAAATAAAACTATATACAAAATAGTTTAATGTATTTATAAAATTATAATTTAAATATCTTATGTTTATAAAAATATGCTTGCATTTTATATGTACATGTATAAAAACAAAATAATAACAATAATAATAACTTTTAATATGTTGATTTTATACATTGCTATTATTATTAAAATGCCAATTTAAAAATATATTGGGTAATGTTTCATTTTTTATTTTTATATTTATTTTTTAAGTATGTTCTTATTATATTTATTGATTAATATGAATTGATTATATATATATATATATATATATATATATATATATATATATATATACACATATATATATATATATATATATATATATATATATATAGTGTAATGGTATTATATAAGATAAATATTCAAAAATAAATAATATTTACCATAATATTTATCATCATTTTTATTTTTTACATATCCTATATATATTTTCTCTCTCTCTCTCTCTCTCTCTCTCTCTCTCTATATATATATACATATATGAGAAAAAACTGATAATATTTTATTTATTTCTTATTTTATTTATTTTTATATTTATTGTATATATTACAATGTATATAAAACAAAAAGTATGTAAGTATAATATATATGCAATGTTGCCTTATACTTTGGCTGAAAATATTTTATAAAATCTTATAATGCAGCATCCTTTTTCAGCCTTCCATTTGGAAAGCCTGGACACGCCTATGAAGCCTAAAAATGCTGTCTAGGAAGGCAGCTCATTAGGGCTGGGAGCAGAGCAAACTGTATCGGAAACCACTTGAACCCGAATGTCAAATGAATGCCCAAAACCACTCTAAAAACTAATAGAGTTAATCTCATAGTCCTTATAGTGCGACACACACACACACACACGTACTGTACACACACCTGAGATTCCTCTCTTCAGCCAGCGCGGTTCCTCAAGAACGATGAAGAAATTCTCATGTTTCTCGTACTCTTCATCATCAATGATCCTCACCAGAAGGGTCTGACTGCAGACGCACACACACACACACACACAAATAGACACAAGTAATCAGACATTCAGGTGGTGGCTTTGAAGTCTCACATCGATTACTGGGACAAGTGGCAGAAAATTGCGACTAAATAGGAAAATGTCAGAAGGCTGCATAATGACACACACACAACAGATACCCAACACACACACAGTCTTATAAATACTTAATGCTGTTCCTCTGGGGTCATGAACAGCAGCGCTCCACCCTGACATGAAATAACATTAAAAGAGCTGATGAATGAACAACACACACACACACACACAAATAAAGGCACAAAAACATGCTCACACAAATCATGGAAAATGTCAGCATTTAAATCACTTCAAAAGGTTGCATGTCAATATTTAATCACATTCATACGCTCACATACGCTCCCACTCACAATAATGTGTGCACATATAAACCTCATTGCACATAAAACTAAATCCACAATGCTTTGTAAGGGCGCTAATTTACCGAGTGGTGTTGGATTTACCTCCAGCCAGCACTGACAAACACAGAAAAATCGTAACATTTAGTGCTCATCCATAATGTAGGACAGTTTCACGTTCATCCGGCAAAAACAGAAAAGACTCCAGACAGACGGAAGCGCTGCATCCGCTAATGATCTTACTGACTCACACATACTAAGCACGCAAGCATCACTATCAATATCGCTCGTACTCCAGGGATTTGAACAAGCCCCGCTGAACATGAGTGATACCTCAAAAGAGAGGGATGAGCTGTTACTTTACTAGGAGATTAGACACTAGATCTTCAGCTGGTGGATGACAAAACAGGTGAAAAAACATCTGACTTATACTGGAGGAGGAACCCCAGCCACAGGTGGCAACCCTAGCAATTGCCTAGCAACTTCCTAGTAACCACTCAGAACACCCTAGCAACCACCCATTGCACCCTAGCTACTCTATAGTAAACACTCAGAACACTCTAGCAAACCATTTACTGCACCCTAGCAATTGCCTACAACCTCTCTAGTGACCACTCAGAACACCTTAGCAACAATCCAGAACACCCAAGCCACTGCCTAGAAACTCTCCAGTAACCACTCAGAACACACTACTAACTGCCTAGCAACACTTTAGTAACCAAACAGAAAACACTAGCAGCAAACCAGAACGCCCTTGCAACTCTCTAGTAACGACTTAGGACACCCTAGCAACAACCCAGAACACCTTAGCAACTGCCTGACAACTCTCTAGTAACCACACAGAACACCCTAGCAATAATCCAGAGCACCGTAGAAACTCTCTAGTAACCAATCAGAACTCACTAGTAACTGCCTAGCAACGCTTTACTAATCACTCAGAACACATTAGCAGCTACCTAGCAACTCTTCAGTAACCACTCAGAACACCCTAGCAACTCTTCAGTAACCACTCAGAACACCCTAGCAACTCTTCAGTAACCACTCAGAACACCCTAGCAACTCTTAAGTAACCACTCAGAACACTCTACAGCTTTAGCAAACCACATAGAACACACCAGTAACTGCCTAGAAACTCTCTAGTAACCACTCAGAACACCCTAGCAACAACCCAAAGTACCATAATAACTGCCAAACAACTCTCAAGTAACCAGTAAAGACACACTAGTAACTGCCTAGCAACTCCTTAGTAACCACCCAGAACACCCTAGCAACTTCTTAGAAACCTTAGTAACTACCCAAGCAACTGCCTAACAAGTTATTAGTAAACACACAGAACAGACTAGTAACTGCCTACTGTCTAGTAACCACTCAGACCAGCCTAGCAACTGCCTAGCAACTCTCTAGTAACCACTCAGTATCCAATTGTTTAGTAACTATTGAGTGAACACTCAGAACACCCTAACAACTACATAGCGATGCCATAGACTCAGAACACCCTTGCATTGTGGAAGTGAGTTTTGTACAGACATACACTGATTTCTTCTGTCATTTCTTGTGCTTTTCACACTCACGTTGTCTGGTCGTTGGTGAATTCCAGCTCTCCGTGTGTGTCCTCATAGTCGACCCCTCCCCCTTGGGCCGTCCCAGGCTCCGTGTGGTATGGAATGATCACGGTTCCGCGAGCGCCGGAGTTCCGGACCACCTTTACCTCCATGGTTCCCACGCTCTCGCTCACTCGCACCAGGCGGTCCGTGAAAGTGAAGATCCCTGCATGGTCGTCATCCAGGATGGTGACCGTGGCCATCAGCGGTTCCACTAGCTGGGCCTTGGGAGCCTGATCCGCATCGTCACTCTCAAACATACCTTCCACATCACCGACACGCAGGTTGAGCAAACGCACAAAGAAATGTTCGTCTTCCTCAAAGATGTCATCGTCGATGATGCCCACCTAGAAAGAGAGACAGACTTTCAGTAAAATGGTCTTGCTTCAGTTAAGCTCAGACCATGCACAGAACCAGTTCTTGGACAAGTACATCAGGGACTTTACATTTATCTCACATGGATTTGTAGAGCTCTGACTTTTCTGATCAATGTGTCCGTCACTCTGAATCCTCTCTCAGTCTTTTTGGCAAAGAGACTGTCAATCATTGTCACTGTCTGTCATCAACCAATGACAGACACAACAGCACTGTTGCCATGGATTCACGGCCCTGTCCATCTCAGTGGAGTGAACATTTGTCTAAAAGGAAGTGCACTACATGAAAGATAAAGAGTTTTTTTTTCTTTGGAGGCTGTTGTTGAGGTACAGAATAAAGCATTGTCCTTGGGACTTACTTGTTCATGAAAGAGTCCTATTAATGGATGTACAAGAATTAGTACTAATGTAGATTAAACCTTTTGGTGTAGGAATTGGCAGGACCAAACTGTATTTTGTGCACATGTTTGGAAAAAGTTTGGATAGTTGAGAGTGGCCATCTCAATTGAGGCCATATCCACTAGGAGGTAGTTTATAATCCAGCTAGACCATCTTGAACAAGCTAATGTCCATCTACCGGTTTCAGCTGGATCAAACTGTATGTTGTGGACACTCACGTATAAAGCAACTTATATTATCTCAAAATTCACACAAATACTGATTTGATTATCAATCATTGGTGTCACTTCAGAGTATTCAGATATTTGAGACCCTCCCCTATTCGAGACCAGATCCATTAGCAGGTTGTTCAACTTATTAACCAGCTAGACCAGCTTGGACCAGCTAATCACCATCTACCCTTTTCAGCTGGACCGAACTGTATGTTGTGGACATGTTATTGAAAACGAACATAGAAAGCAACTTTCATGCAAAATTTGGATACTACAGACCATCCCAGTCAACACCAGATCCACTAGCGCAAGGGTGTCCGAACCTGTTCCTGGAGGGACACTTGCCTGCAGAGTTTAGCTCCAACCATAATTAAACATACCTGAAGCTAATCAAGGTCTTCAGACTCACTACAAACTTCCAGGGAAGTGTGTTGGAGCTAAACACTGCAGGACATTAGCCCTCCAGAAGCAGCACTGGACACCCCTGCACTGGCAGGTAATCAAGTTAATTAACCATCTAGACAAGCTTGGACCAACTAATGACCATAAATGATCCATTTGAACAAGGTATAAGGGTTTCACTTGGTAGGTAAGGTTTTCAGATGGATTTTCAAGCAATTTTTTTCTTCTCTCCTTTCACTCCTCCTCACCTTAATTTCTTTCCTGGTTTCTCCCGGTTTGAACACCAGAGTTCCTTCGCAGTACTCATAATCTGAGCCGGCATTGGCCGTGCCGTCTTCCGTACAGTAGTCAACGTAGAAAGTGCTCTCCCCCAGACCTCCTCGACACACCACGGGTATCATGACGGTGCCGCAGTTCTCCATGCATTGGCTGTGTGCACTCTCGAAGGAAATGCGGCTACAGACGACCAGGTCATCCTCCTCCGAAGCCTCATCGCAGCCCACCACAACAGCACGGCGAGCGTGATCTGCTGCATGTTTCTTCAGCACATTACCAGCCCCAATCATCATGCGTGTGGCCTGGACACGGTAAAAGGCGCGACTTTTCTGCTGATGGAGGAGGGCGTAGTAGTTGGCCAATTCCACCAGCTGATCCAGCTCCTTATCTGGGTATTTCTGCTTCAGGTCCTTCAGGATACGGATCACCTGCCAAGAAACATTCAAAGGTCAAGGAAAGTGCTGTGCAATGAATGTTCTGTCATCATTTTCTCACTCTCAAATTGCTCCAACCCAGAAAATCGAAGTATCTTTCAAATCTGAAAGATTGTGGATATTCAAACTTGATCCCTTAAGACCCAATATGCCAGGTTTGACATCAATGACACCAAACACCATAGGCTCACAAATCATGATTCATCGACAATTGTGAATTAGATTTTAGAACTACAGTAAGAGGAAATGTTTTTGTCCAAATAACTTGGCCTGATCCCCACATTAAGCTATTAATTTACGAAGACTTGGAATATAGCACTTTAGCCGTATGGACTTCTTTTATGGATATTTTTGCTATTTTCTTTTCTAGAGTTTGACTGCCACTGGTCACTCTTTTGAAAACAATAATTTGGAAATTCTGTTCATCATCACCTTTCGTATTTGTCATACATGTTTGGAATGACATTAGGGTGAATAAAAATGAGCGTATTTTAATTTGTGGTTGAACTATTCATTTTTTTACAGAGCACAGTAGGGGCATGGTAATGTAAAAAAGGTGAAGTTTCTTGGGGGAAATAATTACTACCATTGAAATAATTTTTCCTCCAATGACCATATCTCTTTAGGGGCTCCATACTTTTTAGCACAGTGTCTCAGTTTGTCAGGATGAGAAACGTGGACCAAGGTGAACTTCCTTGTATTTATGACTGTGTATGTGAGTATTGATGTATAAATGTTTATGTTTAAATGACTGTGTTTGTCTTTTCTCACTTCTTTACGGCTCTCGTCCAGGTCCTTGGCACCGTCCATGTAAACGGTCGTGCTGTTGGAGTTGGGTAGAGTTGCCATGGTGCCTGTTGTGTTGCTGGTTCCATCCTGGTAATGTTCCTGTGTGCCGATCCCTACGGCTCCGCCCCTCAGTGGAAACTTGCCGTCCATCATCATCTCCATACCTTTGGGGGTCATGTCCCCCTCGGTTTCCACAACAACCCCTGTCCTTTTGTCGGCACGGTAGCGCTTGGACATGTACTTGTAGAAAAGGAGGCGCCGGTCAGCGATCCAGGCCAGAATCACACAAACGGGGAAATAGCAGAGAGTGACCAGAGCTTCCCATACCTACAACACACACGTCAATACAGCAAACACAAAGTAAACAGATTAGTGCTTTGAAAAGAAAAGACCACAGCAAGCCAAAAATAAAAAATAAAAAGAGAAAAAACAACAACAACCCAAGCAAAAAGCACTTGCTACATTAAACTTTAACAGACAGAGACAAACAGCATGGTACCAGCTTGCTTCACCATTACAAATGAGTCAATACGGCCTTGCTGTCTGAAGTACCAGTAGATAAACAACATTTATACTCATTTTATGTGATTTGGTAAAGTAGAAACTGTTTGTCACACAAATATTGTACTTGTAAATATGAACAAATTTCCCAAAATGTTTGGGTCACATTTCAAGTTTAAACAAAATTAAATATTTTCGGCAGGTCAATATGTTTTTGGCACTGTTTTTCATTATTTTCATTACATCTATGCACATTTCCCTGCCAAATTCTCATAAACATAATGTGTCCAGACAGTCACTTTGGTTTTCTGGTAATTCTCAATGTTCTCAGTGGTGATTCTCATTAGATTCTCATTACTGTATATCATTATTTTCACATTTCAGTAATGAGAAAGAGACTTTTTAGTCATTCACTAATGAGATTTGGGATTATCTTAACTGTCATGAAAATAATGTCACAATTCTAAAAAAGGGTTCATCTATCTATCTATCTATCTATCTATCTATCTATCTATCTATCTATCTATCTATCTATCTATCTATCTATCTATCTATCTATCTGTCTATCTATCTATCTATCTATCTGTCTATATTTTTTATTTCTTTGAGTGTAATTTATTATTATTATTATTATTATTATTATTATTATTATTATTATTATTATTATTATTATTATTATATGCATGTACTGTATGTTACTTTGCATATAAATAAATAGATGTGGACATTTTAAAACTGAAAAAAAAAAGAGTCAATCATGATGTTCATTTAAGGGGTGAAATATGACCCAGACCTAATATTAACAGGTTTAGATTCACTCTCATACAAAAGCATTTGCACACACACACACACACACATACACACACACACCTCCACAACTCCAGGTGAGATGACGGACAGGATCAGGTAGAGCCAGATGTAAGCGAAGATACTCCAGAAGGCGGTGATGAAGAAGACTCTCAGATGTTTGATCTTCCTCACCTCGCCGTCAGGAATCACCCACACACAGATTCCAATGATCACAAACATATTAAAGGCAGCGCTGCCCACGATGGTGCCCGGACCCATCTCACCGGACTCAAACCCATGACCACACACCTGAAATACACACATGACAAACTCAGCCAATCACAACATATCTGATGCTTAACGTGGAGTATGGACCAACGAGATTTCACTGTGGGCAGGGCTGCATGACAACAAAAACAGAAACCAAGCGACTGGCAAAATTGTTGTGAAGTGTTTTACGTGGCAATTGTTTAAAACAAAATTAAATTAATATAAAAGAGAAAGGATTTATTGCTCGATCTGCAAACATAAAAGCTTTCAGTTGATTGAAACCAGTGTTATTTTAGTATTATATATCCTATGATGTTACATTTACATTTAGTCGTTTAGCAGACGCTTTTATCCAAAGTGACTTACAAATGAGGACAATAGAAGCAATTAAAACAACAAAAGAGCAAAAATACTGTATGTACTATAAGTGCTGTGACAATCTTGTTTAGTCTAATGCAGCACCTTGCAAGTTTTTTTTTTTAATAGTTAATAAAAAGAAAACAAGTAGATAGAATAGAAAAAGAATAGAGAATGCAAGTATTAGAGGCTTAATTTGTAAAATAAATATAAAGAAAACAAGTTAAAAGAATAGAAAAAGAATAGAGGACACTAGTGTTAGAGGGTCATTTTTTTATAAATAAAAATAAAACAAGTAGATAGAATAGAAAAAGAATAGAGAATGCTAGTGTTAGAGGATTTTTTTTTAAAATAAATATAAAGAAAACAAGTTGAAAGAATCTAAAAAGAATAGAGGCCACTAGTGTTAGAGGGTCATTTTTTTTATAAATAAAAAGAAAACAAGTAGATAGAAAAATAATAGAAAATTCTAATATTAGAGGGTCAATTTTTTAAATTAAAAGATAACAAGTAGTAGCATAGAAATAGAATAGAGTGCAAGTGTTTGAGGGTCAAGTGATTTATTAATATTTTAAATTAGCTTATGTTTTCATATTTTCAGTTTTTACTTTTACTTAAGTTTTAGCAATTTTTTATGCCCTAGTTTTATTTGTTTAGATTGAGTATTTCATGTACTTCATTATTTTATTACAAATGCAACATTTCTAATTCTTGTTTAAGTTTTTAAGAAAAACTAAATTTTTAATACATTTTCAATTTGTTATTATTTTTAACTTTAAGTTTGAGTAATTATTTTTTTTTTAAATCAAGTTTGAGTAATTTTAGTACTTTAAGTTAAGCTTGTTGTAAATGCAAACTTCTTTGCAACAATAACTTAGATGAAAAAGTGCACTTTAATGCACTTTTATATATAATTTCAAATTTGAGTAATTTTAGCATTTAAAGTTAAACTTGATGTAAATGCAACATTTCTCATTTTCAGTTAAGGTTTTTAAGTTTTTCATCTAATATTTGTATTTTATTACAGCTTTTCAGATTTCAGTAATGAAAACAATTTTCAGTAGTTTTACTTAATAACAACACTGATTGCATGTTGGAAGATGACGTATATGTGTGAATAAAATAACCAAATCTTGAAGGATAAACGATGCTATGAAATGTTGTGAAGGTGAACGATTATGAAGAGTCAAGATGATTCATTGTTATATGTTGTTGTAATAATTTATAATTTATTATTAATTTATTAAATTATTTTTCATTATGTTCTCTGTTAACGTTTCCTTAACTGCTTTTATTATCATCCAGTTTAGGATGATTGCATTTTATTTCCCTGAAAGTTAATGTTAATTATGTGCCATCATGTTAAAGTGACATCATATACCCAAATCTCTGCAAAACTTGTAATGTTGTAAGTCTGATTTTGTTGTAAATTCAGTCTTTCCAAGTTGAACGGAGTGCATCATTCAGTCTATGCAAACTCATCAGTGTTTAAAAACTTGAATTAAATGAGATATCAGTCAGAACAATTAAATAAGCGGATTGTGTCACTTTCCATTCAACATCAGATCAGTGGGTGTTGTTCACATTCAATAGCCTTCAATGCTCCTGCAAGAGATCTCACATTCACTGAACATCCTTGAAAACAAAGCAAACGTCCTTGAGTAAGATAAAATAGAAAGAATGAAATAAAAAAGCACGCAGGTGTTGGTTATCAATGCGTGTGGCTCTATCACTGATATCTCTCTATATCAACACCAGCGCAGTGAGGTGATCCTTTGGGATCGGTCTGTGACAAACAGATAATTCACCCCGCTCCTGCCTTCCAGATGGGCTTGCGATGAGATTTCACACTTCTGACGCCAAAACTCGACTGAATATTCTGCCTGACTGCTTCACCTTCACTGAAAACTGCAATATCTCAAGATGAACGATGCATTGTGATGCTTTAGCCATACAACAATAATCCCGCGGTGTGCGTGAAACCCTTGAGTGAAGTGCTGTGGCCTGACAAATGTGGCCTGATGTGAGACAATAAAGCTCAGCTAGACATGCTAAAAGTTGGCCGACGCAGCGGTGCACGTCTCCCGCTGGCAGATTTACACAGATCTGTGACTGTGGATGTGTCGATTACACATGGTGGACGATGAGGAACAAACCAGGAGAGTTCTGTCTCATTAATAAACATGATCCGGACCCTCATTAGCGGGAGCCGTGGTCTGCAGGCCAGATCTTACACAGCATGCGTCATGCTAACTATCTCCATCTTGAAGGGCCAAGAAGCTGTTTAACTCATCAAAATGGTTTAACAAACACAATTTGTGGTCCTGTTTTTACAGGCTACTGAAACATTAAGTGCCCTGGTAAAAAATAATGACAAAAAGAGAGAAAACCCCTCTAAAAGTAGAAAACCAGGAAAGGATTCAGACAAGAAAACCAGATTAAGACTGACAAACCAGCATAAATTGGTTTAAGATGCCTGATAGCGTGTAGTTTAAGTCACATAAGTGTTATTTTGTATCAGTTAAAAAAAAATTTGAAGGAATTATTTTCACTCAGAAATTGTTAGTAAATTTTACAAACAATTATAAAGAAACAGACAGTGACAGTATAGACAGTATATACATTTTTTTATGTCTATATACATTTTTTACATTTTCATCCAGTTTTAGTTTTAGTCATCAAAATGAAAGTGAGAACTTTAGAAAACAGCTGAAATAAAATAATTTTTATATTAATTTTTTTCAGTTAATTTTTATTTTATTTCAAGTAACAAAAATGTTTTTAATAGTTTTACTTAACTATAATAACAAACAGCAAGTGAATTAAACGTTTTTTTGTGAATTAAACTTTTTAAAGTGGAAAAACTGAAATAGTATTTTAACATAAATAACACTACAATAATCTTTGTTTTATTTATTACATTAAAAATAATTTATTAAATTTATTAATTGAAAATTAAACATTGATTAAAAATACTGTATGTTATAGTTTTCATTAATATTTTCAATTAGATTTCATTTTTATATTTTCTGTTTTTATTATAATTTTAAAGTTTCTGTCATTTTGTTGTGGGTGTTTTATAGTATTAAGCAGTTGGAAGCAGGCAGTATTAGGACTTTCTCACTTTAGAAAGTTTATTGTGTTAGAAAAAAAATATGTGCCCCTGTGAGCAAGATGAATCACTGTACATTTTAAATTGCAAAACGTTCTCATAGCTAAAAGGCAAAGCTAAAAGCCACAAATGTATATTTTAATTACATGAGTCTATAAATTATGGATGGATCATGCATCAATACAAACGGAATGATCAGACAAAGCACCACTTAAATTATGAGTGCTAACGCTGCTAATGAAATAGTAAAACCTCAGGCAAAGCTAATGAGGGTTTATCCATCTGCTGTGAATGTAATTAGTGGTTATGCGGTTAATTGTCATAAAGGGTTTCCCAACTACATTTTGTCAATTTACAGTTTTTTTTTTCAACTGCTTACACACATTTTCAAAGCTTTGCCTCTTTAAAAAAAAAAAAAAAAAAAAAAAAAAAAAAAAAAAAACTTTACACACAAATCCAAGAACTGCACACACAAAATGCAAAGTGTCTCACATCTCGTGCAAAATGAAGCACTGCATTCAAAATATCCCAAACACATCTCAAAAGCAAATATTTGCAAACACCTTTGCCATAATATTAATTCCTGATAGATTTTTGTGTGTTATGTAGAGAATTGTGTGTTGTGTTTTACAAAAAGTGTTTTATGAAATTGAAAACTGAGTCAAAGGCTGAGAATTAGTGCATGGTTTTGAAGATTTGGTGTGTGCCTCTGCTGTTTGAGTGTCAGCATTCAGAAATTGTGTGACATGTAAAGATTTTGTGTGTAAGCAGTTGATAAAAACTGTAAAGTCTCACCCACCTCAATGACCGACAGGAGTATTTCAGGGGCGGATGATCCCAGTGCCATCAGGGTCAAATTGGACACGGTTTCGTTCCAGATTCTGACAGTGGCCACTGACGTTTCTCCATTTGGCATGGTGATGGTCACCTCTTTTTCCTGAGGGATCAGAGAGAAACATTTTAAGGATGCAGTCAGCTAGTCATTACTGCTAAGTAAAAGCCTGACAGGTTTTAGCAGTAGGGTCATGGACCATTCAGGTCTTATTTGAATTTGAATTAACGTAGAAAACAGGATTCAGAATTGTCATTCAAATTTGAAAATGGAAGCATTCATGAATTTTAAATCTATAAGTACATATACTGCTTACATGTGAATATATAAAGGGACATTTCTAGTTTCAGCATTATTTGATCTTCAGACAGTCTTCTTTAAATACAGTATCAACTATGAAAACATTTGGTTTTTCGACCATTGAAAATACATAAAATGCAACGATTTGCACATAGAGCCGCAATTAGATTTCCATATCTCTGGAATTGAACAATATAGGGCCTTAAAAATAAACATACTAAAAGAAAAGCTTGTTAATAATTAGAATCTAAAAGGATACTGAGATATTTTTTATACTTCTTGAGTTAAAGGCATGCAAACTTTGGAAAAACAACATTTTTGGCACCTTTTTGTTTTGATAGAGGGAAACAAGATAAATTTCTAGTTTAAAATTATTTGTTTTTGAGACATTCCTTTTTAAAATAAATAAATTTAGTTTTTGACCACTGAAAATGTGCACAATTTTACAATTTACTCATGGAGCCACATTGAGATCCCAATAATTCCGGGAATGAACCATTTAGGGCCATAAAAATGGATATTCCAAAAGAAATGTTTGTTAAGAACCAGAATGTAAAATCATATTAGAGTACATAGAGTCATACATAGAGTTACAGGCTTGCAAACTTTGAAAAAATAATATTTTTGGAACTCAGACTTCAGTGTTCTATGCAATTGTTTTGACAGTGAAAGAAGACACATTTCTTGTTTCAACATTATTTTTTCTTCAGACATTCCTCTTGTAACAACTGTATGTAAAGTGAGCTACATCTGGTTTTTGACCACTGAAAATATGCACAATTTACACCTGAAGCCGCATTAAGATCTCTGTATCTCTGGAACTGAAGCATATAGAGCCTTAAGAAAGAAGATGCCACAAGAACTGTTTGTTAACAATTAGAATATAATGGATATTGAGATATCAATTATACTTGCTTAGTTATAGGCATCGAAACTTTGGTGAAAAAACACAAAAAGTGATTTTTCCCATTTTTGAACTGGTACCACTGGCATATCAAGCACCAAAGATTGCTAAAGTCAACAGATTTTACTAATATGCATACCAATAACGGTTATTGGTATGCTCAGGAAAAGCTCAGGAGAAAATTTACCCCCATCCCCACCCCCTTTTTTTGACTCAGTAAATATTCATCCATTGCAATAAATATTTTGGCTTTCACCAGAAAAATATTGACTAACATCTAAACTTTGAGCCAGGAAATTTATGAAATTTGGTTGATTTGACAGCGATTTGTTCAGACAATTGATTGCTAATGGTTGGTTGAGGCTTATCACTAGTCCTAAAGCAGTCATTTTATGGCAGATGGCTGCAATTTTTTTCTGTGCACTGTGGCAAAGTTCTTTTTGTTTTCCTGTCTAGTAAAGAGATGCCAAACTGTATCAAAACCCTCAGGCACAGACAAGCAGCACACTCACTCTCCACAACTCAATAACGCTCCTGAAGTGCCGGTTTGCTGTCAAGGCTCGTAATTCTGGCATTGTTTTTATTGTTAAGACTTTCATTGCACCTAGAGTCAGTCAAATTGTCATGGTTCAGTTGTTTCTTTTAAGATGGAAGAGTTCAAGTCTAGTTTTTCAGCCTGGATGTTCTAAAGTGTGTGTGGCGGAGCATCTGATCCAGAGCTGGAAATGCTTTTCCTTTAATAATTTGCAAATCGCAGTGATGCATCTAAAGCGGTCTGTGCACAGATAGATGAGATGACTCAAGGCAAAAAAGGACACAGACTACTGATGCTGGATTCTTTTATTTCCTTATGACACAGTGTGCATCATCAGTGCTAATATGCACCAATTCTGATCTTGTTTAATGGATAGATACACCAAAAACACTTAGGACGGTAAATTTTGGCATGCTCAAAATGTGCACATTTTAACGTAATAAACAGTTCAGAGATGTTTCCAAATATTAGCTGTGTGCACGAGGCCTCGCAGTGCGAATGCAGCCGCTGACAGGCCATACACACTCTCTACAACACTTCTTTGTGTCCTTCCTTCGCTAACATCTCTCGACTATTTTGGTCGTCTCTGGTACCGTTTTCACACTTGCATTCAAGGACGCGTCCTCATGTTTTGACAAGGGTGTATGAGGCTTGTTTCTAGGGTACGCTTTGATTAATGAGGTAGACTCAAAGCTGTTGGCTTTGATTTTGCAAAGGACAAAAGGCTGATTTACTCACTGCAGAGAGAAAGAGAGCCACTGGCTCCTCACTAAAGACCTATGTTGGCCAACACTGGTGTGCTAAAAATCCTTAACCTAATTTGGTGTTTGTAAATCTCTAGTTGTGCTAATTTGTTCACTCAAAATTTGAAGTACATAAGTTCAGATCAATGAGGCCTAAAATCAATCAGTTACAAAAAGAAATGCAAAAACTGTGCTACTCAAAGAAAAAAGTTGATAAAAAGATTGAATCCAAGGTTTGGTAATTATATGGCAAAACAATAAATTTCTATATACAATAAAAAAAAAATAGTCTGGTCATTTTTGACCTGAAACACCACAAGTGTATTAAGGTGAAAAAAACTGTTTTAAGAACATTTTTTTGTTATTTTGTTTGTATTAATGTTATTTTAATATCAGTTATATACTATTATAGCTTTTATTAATATTTTGAATGCTTTTATTTTTTCTATTTTTAATTTTAGCTAATGTTTTAGTAATTTTGTTGTGTAATTGTGTGTTTGATTTTTTTTTTTAAATATACATGTATAGTTGTACTAATTTTAATTTAGCTTTAATTATTTTAGTACTACTTTTTCATATTTTATTTTATTTCAGTTAATGTTTATTTAATTTCTAACAATGATTTAATAATAAAAAAAAAATGAATTAATTAATGTGTAAACATTTTGAGGGTTTTTGTACATTTCCCCTGGGTTTGTGATTATGAAAAAAGATGATAAATGTGAATGTAACATTATATATTTATTCAGATGCTCCTAAAACCCAATGTAATACAGTTTATCATGTGATATAAATGATTAGCTTGGTTATTAAGCACAGGCCGACAACGATGAAGCACAAATCCATTCTGATATAAGCATTATTATTATTATTATTATTATTATTATTATACTTTATATAGGTTTATTTTTTTCAGATTTCATTAACAATAGCAACACTGACAAACTGGAAAGCAAATGTTTGTGACTATGCATTGATGGTGCAGCATTTCTCATTTTGTTTTACTGTATTCCAGATTTGTTTATAAAAGTTTTTTGGAGTTGATGCTAGCTGTGTGAAAATCAGTGCATTTCCTACATCTGGCAACATTTCAAATTCCTTGTAATAAGGTATAAAGCCAGAGATTTTGATTTTGCTATTTACTTTCTGGCTGAAGAAACTTAAATTACTGACAAAATAAAAGAACTAAAGGAAAAGGCTCCTTTCTAAAAGCGTTTTGGCTAATTTTCCGCTTTCGACAGGTTTATGGCGCATGAGTCAGCGGAGGTGATAAGAGTAGGCGATCGACCCTTGACAAGTGTTGACGAGTCAGTCGTTTTAACAGAAAGAAAGAAAAAAACATCAAGCACACTGCAAGCATTTGCATCCCATTAAACATTCAGAGGCTGCAGAAACATTCACAATTGTTTTTATTTTAATAACAGCAATTACTAGCTAAATTGAGCTATGGTGAAGGTTACGCTTTTAAAGAAAGAGTTCACTCAAAACTGAAAATCCTGTCATTGTTAACTCACCCTCATGTCGCTCCAAAAACATAAAATCAACCATAAAATAAAATTGTCCAGATGGCTCGAGCACTACTTATACACTAAGTCTTCTGAAGTCATATGATTGCTTTGCATGAGGATATTATTCAGTATAATTGTATAAATTTTCACAAATGTCATGACCAAATGCACTAGTTTGAACATGCATAATGGAGCAAACCTTCAGAAAATGTAAATTTCACATTTACATTTATGCATTTGACAGACACTTTTATCCAGACCAACTTACTATAATGTGTGCATTTTAGTGGATCATGCGTTCCCAAGGATTCAAACCCATGACCTTGGAATTGCCAACACCATGCCAGTTTCAACACCAGTTTCAGAAGACAATCCAAGGCAGGGCTCGCAAAATTTCAAAATCCCTGGTAGCCCTTCGGGCAGGTACTCTTCAGATTTTGGTAGCCCGGAAATTAATTTAACTAGCCCAAATAATAAAAAAAAGACCTTTTTTTAAAAAAATATAGAAAATCAGATAGAAGTCTAAATGTCAATCAAAAATATTTTCAGTACACAAATATCAACAAATATGAAGGAAGGAATTTTATTTCACTATTTACAGGATATCTGCAGAATTTTTAAAAATAAATTTAAGGCAATTTATGAACCTTTTTAAGAGCTGCACAAGTAAAATGAACACAGTATGAACGGGTTGGACAACCAGTGTTGCCAACTTAGCAATTTTGTTGCTAAATTTAGCAACTTTTCAGACTACCTTAGCAACTTTTTCTTCCCAAATCACCTAGCAACAAATTTAGCAATTTTTAAAATTTATTTGGCAACTTTTAGCAACTTTTGATAAGTGACTCGGAAAATAAAAAGGTACACATTTTCCATCCAAATTACACAAAAAGAGGAAACCAAAGATGCCTAGCAGTACACACATCACGTGAATTGAGTTTGCTGCTGTTTGCAATTGTTCAATTTAATAATAATAATTGAATAATTGTTCATTTATGATACACTTTATTAGTAGCTTGTACTTGCGATTGTTGATCAGTTAGTACAATGCAAAAAAGTCTAGTAATTTATCCATTATTATCCATTGTAACCCGAAAACACAATGCGTAATTTAAAATGCAGGTAAAAAAACAATATGGAAAATTCTTTCATATTAACATACTGTAGTAGATTGTGCCCTATTTTTACAGACTTTTCTTGGAGTGTAGCATACTAACTATCTACTAATGCACTGCTTAAATTGTTGAGAATGTGTAGTATTAACAGTTTACTAGCTATTATAAAAACCTAAATTGTAATCATTCAAAAATGTGTAAGTGTTCAATAATTCATTGTATTTAAAAATACAGTTATTTATATTTTAATATTATATTATGCATATTATTTTACAAACAAATCTAAATCAACATATTTAAAATATATATTTTTGCTGAGATTTGATGTTGTGACAATTTTGCGCCGTGATTATGCAATGACATCATCTCGCAATGACATCACAATGTCATTTAGCAACTTTTAGCAACAAACTGACCTTCCTCTAGCAACTTTCTCTCAAAATTAGTTGGCAACACTGTGGACAACGTCTATGGTAACATACAGTATTAAGCCATAAAATGACATGATTTACAGTTCAGATACAGGTTTTCACAAAAACAAAAATCTTATACAACAGCATTTCAGCCTTTAGACCATTTTTATGAAAAGGGATAAATCAAGCATATAAATTATTATATTAATTTAAAACGAATAAATATTACTGTCTTAATTGTTTAGATTTTTAGAAGGCACATTAACTTCTTTCTCATTTACAACTCTGTGTTTGCTGCGTAAAAACATGGGTCGATATTTGCATTGATCTGACCATAAACAGCAAGAAAGGCTTATTGGAAATGCACATTCATTCTCTGTCACGAGGTGGCGCTTTAGGAGCGGCTTAATATAGCGGTTTCTCTGTTAGCGGCTGCACACAAAGCAGCACCGTCCGCGCTCATAAACGCTGCTTTATCAGACATTACAGGTAAGATGAAATAAAAATGCCAACGACACATTTCTGAGGACAGTCGGTTCCCTTCAGATACATTCACATAAAGACATCTGCGCCACGTTTTGACTTGAAACGTGCAGCGCTCATATTTATTCAATTGCATCATTGCCTTTTGAAGTTTAATCCAGCTGTATCGCGGTTGTCTTTCCGTCCCCAACTGTAAGACCTTTTGAAATTATAGTTAAGACATTTCTTATACCATTTAACGTATTTAAAACTTTTTATGGCCTTAAGTTTGATACAACTAAATTGAAGAGTTTTTAAGGACCCGTGTAGGTCCTAAAAAGGTAGCCCGTCGGGCAGGGCATGATACATTTTGGTAGCCCGACTGGAAAACAATAGCCCCGGGACGTCGGGCTAGCGATTTTGCGAGCCCTGCAAGGTTATGTCCAATGATTTACTACTAGTCAATTAGCAGAAGCACTACATCCAACTTCTAAAGTGAGGCATAAGAACCTGTTTACCTTAGGACAATTAATCATAAATCTTAATTTTCTGCCTCATAAACCCACCATCCTTGTAGACGAGAACTCCACTCTCAGAAAAAAAGGTACAAATGTTGTAACTGTGGTGGTATCCTTTCAAAAGGAAATAATGAGCTTCTTTAAGGAAGGGCTAGGCAATATGGACAAAAATATTACCACAATATTTTTCCCATATCTTACGAAGCTGATATTTATCACAATTTTCACGAGGAAGGAAATGCTTTTCAAATGTTTTAGACCTTGAAAATGAATGCAAACATAATTTGTTTGTTTAAACTCCAATTTAGGACCCCATGAAACTGACTTTAGTTTTCTCTACATTCTGTTTTCATTCTGTTTTTGGGGGGATTCTGTGTTTTATGATTAAATACAACAAAACCACAGCAAAAACAGCTAGACTATCTTATATAGATTTCAATCATTATTAAAGATGAGTACATAGTGGGTGATAAAATAACAACAACAACAACAAAAAACAAACTAGCAAAAGCACAAAGAAAAACAACTGAAAGTTCAGGTACAGAAAATGAAATCAAATGTAATCAAATGTAAAATACCACTGCATAGTTTTCTTTCTATAAATAAAATATAGAGGAATCCTTATTAAAGTTCTTCAGTCAAGACCAGAGAGTGATTTTCTTTCCCCTTTGTTCTTTGATTAACATTTATAACACAGATGGCAGCAGGAATATTAGGCTGCTGTCACTTTAAGACCTAATGCACAAATCCAATATATTGTTACACATGCACTTTCATTCACCTAAGACAAAACCAACCATGTTTATGAGGATATTTGACATAATTTTGTGAGTATTTGTCCATTCAAGTGCAAGACAACCATCAAGAGATCTAAATTCAGCATTTGTGCACTATATGAGAGTGCCAAAGTGTTCTCTTTCGCATCATCTTACGCTTGAAATAATATTAAAATTCACACAAAGTAATAAATATGCGCATGTCTTATCGAATCCACAGCTGGAAATTTGGAACTGTTCCTCGATACCCAATCCTACTGCTAAAATGCACCCTTTAGGGGTAAATATGTTACAAAGTATACCTTCTGACCCCAGCAACAGCTTTTGTACTTTTATTCTGAAAGTTTTTGTACCTTTTTGTCTGATTCTGTGAAATAAATTAGCCAATAATTGCAAGACAAGACTCACCTGTGACGTGATGACCTCTATAGATGCCATGAACCTATCAGCGATGATGGACACTCCCAGAAACATGTACATGAGAGAGACGAAATAAATGACGGCCCGGACGATCTGCTCTCCCAGACTGGGATTGATGGGCTTCCACACGGGCAGGATGATTCCAGGATTGCATTCCACCGGTTTGGAGCACGGTTTGTTTGGAGTGACGCCGTCGCCGTCGCCGTCGCCGTCATCAGTCAGGTTACTGTAAAGTTCTGATGGAGCTTCTGGAGCGATGGAGGGCTGGAGAGACGGTTCTTCCCGCTGGGATTCAGGAGAACAGGATAGAGGTAGAGAAAGAAAGAGGACGAAAGACAGGAGGAGGATGCGAAAGGAAAACGGTGCCATGGCCTTGCTCCTCAAAGTGCTTCGGAGTTCAGAGGAGGAGAAGAAAAAAAGGAGGTGATGCAAGATGGAGAGGAACCAGCCCACCAGGGGACCTGGAAAGAAAAGAGTGAAGAAAAGAGAAGAAACTGAAAATGCATCTGTAAATGTCATCATCAGAAAAACAAATCTTACGCAGTGCTCACAATCCAAAGTAAATATCTCCAGGCTGCAGCTCTGTACAGCTCGCTTTTATAGCGGAGTAAATCAAGTAGGTGATTATAAAAAAAAATATATGAGATGCAGAAACAGACCTTGGTAGAATAAAAGGCTGCGTAGGCAATGAAAATGATTGCTTTCTTAAAGTGAAACATGGTTACAAGGACAACAACCTATTGCTGATGATGATGGGCGTGATTTCTTTTTAAGAGCTTAGCAACAGGACATTGAGCCTTTGAGTCACATAACAATGAAATAAGTGTAGAAATGCTGCCAGGATGCAGGATTATATCCTCCGCAGGTCTCAGAGAGGGACATCTGTGTATGCGAGGCTTTTATTAGCTCAAATACTCTAAAACCTTTCAGCACTTGCACACAGTCAGGCAAACCAGAGGAAACTTTAATGCACTGCTGTTGCTCTTTCACAGCTTTAGAGACTCGAAATGCGGTACTCAGTTATATTTCATTGCAAACATTAACTTTGTCTCAGATTTTTCTATGGAAGAAGAGAAAAAAAAGCTATTGAAACAATTGTGGATGAACATGAAAAGATTAGAGATTTAAAATTAATGTGGATAAGAAACAATTGATGACAAAATGATATTGAGTTGATATTGAGTTATTCAACTTTTGTTGCAGACTTTGGTATCTTGGCAAACATTACTGAGATCTCACACCTGAGATTTTTTTCTTTTCCTAGATGGAAAAATATGTAAATTTGTTGTCTAGGGGGAAATTTGATATTTTTGAGATTTCATTTGTGCATTTTCCTTCATATGAGTGATTTTGATATGAATTCAAGCATTTCTTGTCACATTCTCCCAACTATTTATAGTGTATTTTTAGTATTGTTTATACAATACTATTAATATTATATAACAATATTTATTAATCATTTGATTTTTTTATATTATGACTTTTTTATTTTTAGTCATTTTGTTATGTGTTTTATTGATATATATTTTTTTATTTTATATAGCTTTCATTTATTATTTCAATTTTAGTCGTTTTAATATTTATTTTTATTTATTTAGAACTTATTTCATTTAGTTACCAAGGCAACATTAAGTAATTTAAGTTTTTCATCTAATTTATTTTATTTTATCAGCTTTATTCAGTTACCAAAAATTCTTAAGCTATAGTTTTAGTAAACAATAAAACACTTCTTTTAGTGAACAATAAAATATTTCTAGCTTTTATGTTTAATTTTTTATATCTAAAATATTTAATATTTATATTTTAGCTTTATTTCAGTTAACAAAATGTTTTTGAATAGTTATAGTTTTAGTGTTTTAAAACAACATTTCTAGTGCTTTATACGTTTAAGTTTAATTTCTAATATTTGTTTTTAACAGCTTTATTTCACTTACTGAAGATGATTTTAATAGTTATAGTGAACAATAAAACACTTCTAGTTTTTAATCTAATGTTTATATTTTATATTTTTAATTACATTTTATATATATATATATATATATATATATATATATATATATATATATACAGTGCCACTTGAAAGTATGTGAACCCCTTGCAGAATCTGTGAAAATGTGAGTAATTTTAACAAAATAAGAGAGATCATTTTTAGATTTATTTAGTACTGTCCTGAGTAAGATATTTTACATAAAAGATGTTTACATTTAGTCCACAAGACAAAAAAATAGCTGAAATTATTAAAATAACCCCATGCAAAAGTTTGTGAACCGTTGGTTCTTTATACTGTGTGTGGTTACCTGGATGATCCACGGCTGTTTTTTGTTTTGTGATGGTTGTTCATGAGTCCCTTGTTTGTTCTGAACAGTTAAACTGAGCACTGTTCTTCAGAAAAATCCTCCATGTCCTGCGGAATCTTCAGGTTTCCAGCATCTTTTGCATATTTGAACCCTTTCCAGCAGTGACTGTATGATTTTGAGATCCATCTTTTCACACTGAGGACAACTGAGGGACTCAAACATTCACTGATGCTCCAGAAGGAAACATGATGCATTAAGAGCCGGGGGGTGAAAACATTTGAACAGGATGAAGATGTCCAAATTTATCTTATTTTGTAGAAATATAATTTTTTTCCATTTAGTACTGCCCTTCGGAAGCAACAGAAGATACTTGCATGTTTCCTGGAAAACAAATTAAGTACAATTTACCTTGATCTTCAAATTCAAAAAGTTTTCACCCCCCGGCTCTTAATGCATCATATTTCCTTCAGGACCATCAGTGAATGTTTGAACCTTTTTAGTAGTTGTGTTTGAGTCCCTCAATTGTCCTCAGTGTGAAAAGATGGATCTCAAAATCATACAGTCACTGCTGGAAAGGGTTCAAATATGCAAACGATGCTGGAAAACTGAAGATTCCGCAGGACATGGAGGATTTTTCTGAAGAACAGCGCTCAGTTTAACTGTTCAGAACAAACAAGGGACTCATGAACAACCATCACAAAACAAAAAACAGTCGTGGATCATCCAGGTAACCACACACAGTATTAAGAACCAACGGTTCACAAACTTTTGCATGGGGTTATCTTAATAATTTCAGCTATTTTTTTGTCTTGTGGACTAAACGTAAACATCTTTTATGTAAAATATCTTACTCGGGACAGTACTAAATAAAAAATAACATGCATTTTGTATGATCACTCTTATTTTGTTCAAATTACTCACATTTTCACAGATTCCACAAGGGGTTCACAAAACTTTCAAGTGGCACTGTACATAGTTTAATATCTTTATTTCAATTACCAAAAATTATTTTTCATAGTTATGGCTTGCTTTAGTGAACAATAAAACAATGTTTAGTACTAAGACATTTCAGGAGAAACATTTGAGACAAAGTTACAAACCACTCCATTAATTCTCCTGAGCTTTGAAAGAGCAAACTTTGAGCAATCTGACAGCAGACTTTGGTATTTTGACACATCTGAGCAGCATTTTGAGACTTAGGGTTGTTTTTCATCATTTCATTAGTGATTTTTCTTTCCAACAGGCACACTCTCAATCTAATGCTGATCTATAGCACAGCGGCGAGTGCGAGTGGGCGCCTGCTCACTCTCTCTCTTTAAATATAATTTTACAGACACTTAGATGTTTCTAAATTCAGAGCACGCTATCCATACTCACTCGTCCTTCTTTTTCCTCCTATTGTCTCTTTCTAAATGGCCTTATTCCATCACAGAGCAGCTCTGTGTCTAAAACAAAGTTTGAGCTGCTCTCTCTGCTCTCGCTCAGAATACTAAACAGACAGACAGAGCGGCTTTGTGCTCAGGTTTCATGCAGTGATGGGTTGCACGGGGTTAGTGGGTTACCCCATCATTTCCCCTCATTACCAGAGCATCTCTCTCTCTCCTGACATAATGCCATCCATACAACTGCAGGCTTGTCAACTGCGGAGAACGAATCCCCCCAATATAGCAGCCTAGCAAAGACTGAGTCATAATATGAGCTAAAATAACCAGGATGCAGAAGCTGTGTTTGTTTCTGAGGCAAAACCAGCTCAGGGACGAAACCTGCGCGGAACTCATGTTTCTTTTAAAACGGCACATTAAGGGAGGTACAAAACAGATGCTTTGGAAATCTCAGATGAGTGAGCTGCATATGAGAATATTGAATAATAGACACTGACAGAGAAACTGAAAAACTGAATGCAATTGAATAGGCTTGCATATACTGCATATTGCATATTGCATTTGTTTTTGCAATGTTTAGCATGCTAATAAAGCACATTAAAAGGAGAAAGAAAGAGCTGGGCATCAGTATTGGGGTCCGGCTCATAGATATTCCCCCCACAACCGGGACGTTTCCATAGCGACCCTGCAAAGGGCTGGTAAGGGTTATCCATCATAGAGAAATGTAGAGAAATGGAGCAGAAAGACAGAAAGAAAATTTTATATATATATATATATATATATATATATATTTTTTTTTTTTTTTTTTTTTTTTTTGTAGAAATATATATATATATATATATATATATATATATATATATATATATATATATAGTATATTTTTGCAGATTTGGAGAAATGTAGCATTACATCACTTGCTCACCAATGGACCCACTGCAGTGAATGGGTGCCGTCAGAATGAGAGCCCAAACAGTGAAAAATCAGTGTGTTTGTAAAAACATGTTTTAACCTCAAACTGTTGTTTCTGGCCAAAATACTCGTCCATAATCCATAATAACTCTTCCTCCAGTGAAAAAGTACATCCCCTGTTGTCCTCGAGATGTCTTTTTCACTGGAGAAAGCAGTATATTACGGATAGAGGACTCGTCTTGATGGATTTGTTTTTTACAAACACACAGCTTTTCACTTCAGAATGATGTTAGCTGATGGACTGGAGTGGTGTGGATTACTTGTGGCTTATTGTGATGTTTTTATCAGCTGTTTGGACTCTCATTCTGGTGGCACCCATTCACTGCAGAAGAGCCATTGGTGAGCAAGTGATGTAATGCTACATTTCTCCAAATCTGTTCTGATGAAGAAATAAACTCATCCACATCTTGAATGATTGAGATTTTCTTAGCGCCCGCCACCACTACATAAGTGGCGCCCAAACATAAAACTGAATGACCTTTAGTCAAGTCATTCAAGTACATTTTCAGCAAATGTTAATTTTTGGGGGGTGAACTAAAACAGGCTTATATTTTTATTTTAAAATTGGGACCTGGACATGTTTTCATGAGATTCACCATAATGCATCCTCTCTCTCCTCTGTCACACATACAAACATTCCCACGTGCGCAGTGATTCATCCATTTAGCTGTTTCAGCAAGTACACTCACATGCCAAAGCCAGTGCGCACTAACCACAGCACACATATTACACACACACACACTGATGCAGCATTTCTTTTCAGGCTATTCTCAAACAGACTGAGAATTCACTCTTACATAAGCAAGTTACGTGCAACTATTCAAACTAGCACTGATAGAGTACTTAAACCACGGCGAGGCTAAACAATATTCTTTATTTTACCAAAATGCTCACTCAGCCATGGCTCATTTCACCCGCTGACCTTGAGTCATTTGATAAATATGTGCAGCAACGAGAAACCTGAGGCCTTTTCCTTTCATACTCCAAAACTCACTACCCAGAGTCATTACAGACTACACATACAGTCATTATAGACTCATCTGCTATTAAATCCAGCCTGAAAACATTTCTCTTTAGAAGAGCTTTTAGTTAACCAGTTCCCATTGTCAGTCCTTTTGTATCTTCTTGTTAGTCCTCTGTGTATTTTTCACTCTGTGCCTTGAGGAGGCACTCTTGTTATAAAGTGTTATTGTTCATTTTATTATTAAGAAAACAGAAAAACAATGCATTATTCACCAGGGTTATTATAATTAAATAATTAGTAAGACCTTCATTCATCTTCAGAACAGAAATTAAGATATTTTTGATGAAATCTGAGAGCTCTCTGACCCTCCATAGACAGAAATACAACTGAACTGTTCCCAGGCCCAGAAACGTAGCAAGGACATCTAAAGTCCATGTGTCGTTTACATGATGCGGAAGCAAATGCATGCGTTGCGATACTCTCTCCACAATGGCAGCACGTCACAGCAGATGGGATGAGGAGGAGAAGAATTGTTGAATAATGTCGTTATTTTTGTTTTCTTTGCACACAAAAAGTATTATCGTAGCTTCGTAAAATTACGGTTGAACCCCATGATATCGCGTGGACTGTTTTACCCATGGCCTTGCTACGTTTCTGGGCCTGGGAACATTGCAGTTGCGTTGCTGTCTATGCAGCGTCAGAGAGCTCTCGGATTTCATCAAAAACATCTTAATTTGTGTTGCGAAGATGAACGAAGGTCTTACGGGTTTGGAATGACATGAGGGTGTGTAATTAATGACAGAATTTTCACTTTTGGGTGAACTAACCCTTTAAGTTTGGCTACAGACTGTCTGTTACCACATAAAATACAAAAAATTTAAATGCATGCATAACCAAGAATTTTCAATATGCAACTATTCTGAACTGTTTTAAAGTATAATCAACACTAAATATTACACATGTTGACATAATAAGCATTTAACCAGGAAATTTCCTGAATGGAACTTATCCAGATGAAATCCCATTCCTCCCTTCAGACATCAGGGCCACTGTCAAAATGAAAGCTACAGGCCCGGCGTGCATCACTGAGCATGTCGGTACACATTTACTGTGTGCTTTAAAAACCCTCTGTGACATTTTACGTTGCTGAATTGGGACTCGTAACCTAATTTGAACTTTCGAGTACAAGAAGACAATACTCTAACAGCATCTTATCGTTGCTAAAGGAGTCTGTGATGAAGGATGGAAGGAACACGGTTTCTGTATACTTCTGAGTCAAATTTACAGTATGTACACAAAAGCTGTAAATAATGCCTGATTTTGCAGCTTTTTGTTTGATGCAAGCTTGTTTTTATTTCTCTAGTGCATGTGCATTAATCACTAATCTCCAACTGAATAGTGTTTTTTCAATATGCACATCCATATTCACACAATATTTGTCAAATCTGTGGTGTGAAAAGAGCAACAGAGGAATTGGGCTAAAAATTAAACATGCAGTAGCCTCTTATTTTGGTGGTTTTGCACTACAAGACATTTTTACTTTAAACTTTAAACTTTTAAATTAAATAATAAATTACACAGAAAACTGGAGTGAATTAGATATTTTAACATTGTTAATTTATTCAATTTTATTATTAATTCAAAACAGAAGCCCTGGAGCATGACTTAAAGTCTTAAAACTAATTTTGCATGCTTAAAATCTGTGTGACCGGCCCTTGAGCCTGTGCACATCCAGACATTACACAGTTATTTGTTTCTCTGAACTGTTTGGGTATTCAATCATTTCATTTGGCAGCGACTGCAGTGTTTACAAAACACAGAGAACACGCAGCTAATGTCTCAAGCGATCGTGTCCTGGCTTTATTTCAGGTCATTTAAATGAGAAGCGGTTTCCTCTGATTCTTCTAAGGCTTCTGGGAAAACCCTGATGTTCCTTCATTAATTCTTACAAGCTGTACGCATCCACACAGAGCATTACATTGCCTGCTGTTTGTAACAGCCAGCGTCGCTTGATATCGATATAGGAAACACACACTCAACACTTATTTTTTACAAGGCCTTCGAAAATGTAACTTACAATGCAATCTATGAACAGTCTTTTTCTGAGACACACCTACAAACACACAGATGGTGATGTGATTTGAGAAGGCCGTAGATTCCATCTCAGAGAGTGAACAGTTGCTTCATTTCTCCCACCAATAAAGCTGAAACACTCTATTTGATTAGAACAGTATCTGATGATGGCTTTACAGACATGAGGCTGGAAAAGTGTCTGATGCTTAAAGAGACACTCATTATGAAGAGAGTCTGATACTAGAAGAACGTCTGATGATGAAGAGCAGGTGATACTCAAAAAATACCTGATGATGGAAGAGCATCTAATGCTTGAAAAAACTTCTGATAATGGCAGAGCAGCTGATGATGGAAGAGCATTAAATTTTTGAAAACATCAGATGATGGAAGATTGTCTAATGACAGATAAAAATCTGATGACGGAAGAACATCTGTTGCTTGAAAAGGGTCTTATGCCGGGAGATCGTCAGATGCTTGAAAAAATGACAAAAGAGCATGTAATGCTTGAAGATTGTCTGATGAAGGAAGAGCAACAGATTCTTGAAGAAATGTCTGATAACTGAAGAACGTTTGATGCTTGTAAACGTCTGACATGTCTGAGGAACGTCTGATAACAGAAGAGCATCTGATGATGGAAGAGTGCCAGATGCTTGAAAATGTCTGATGATGGAAGAACATTAGATTCTTGAAGAAATGTCTCATAACTTATTTGTTGGGTACTGAGATATGTTTGACTCTAGCACTATTTTTTCATGAATGACTTTTGGGACTTCATCTTGTCCGTCCAACAAAGATGTTTACTGTTAGCTGCTCTCACAGCACCAAAAAAAACATTGCTAGTCAAGCGTTGGAATCCTCCTCACACAATGGACAGACGAACCTGGACTGTGTATTTGTTAGACATCATCTCGATGGAACTCTCAACTTCTCGTATACATGGATCTAATGTGAAAACTGTAAATTTATGGCATTCAGCTTTTAATGTGTCATCTTTTGTAAAATCTTTGTAAAATTATTTTATTGTTATATTTATTTATATATTATTAATTAATTAATTAATTAATTATTATTATTTATTAATAATTAATTAATTATTTTATTTATTTATTTATTTATTTTTTGTAAGTCTACCAGGGATGGGATAGGTTGGGGTGGGTTCTAAATTTGCACAGTTGCTTTTTGTTTTATATTACTGTTCCCAGAAGAAAATTCGGTAACACTTTAGAATAGGGAACACTTATTCACTATTAACTTTGACTTTTCCCTCAATAAATTCCTAATTTGCTGCTTATTAATAGTTACTAAGTTAGTTGATAAGTTTAGTTATTGGGTAGGATTAGGGATGTAGAATAAGGTCATGTAGAATAAGGCATTAATATGTGCTTAATAACTACTAATAAATGGCTAATATTCTAGTAATATGCATGCTAATAAGCAACTAGTTAAGACACCCTTAAATAAAGTGTTACCGAAAATTCAATTAACAGTTGTTAACAAAAAAAGAAATGTCTGATATCAGAAGAGTCTGAAGATTGAAAAGGGTCTGATGCTGGAACAGCATTGGATTCTTGAAGAAACGTCTGTTGACAGAAGAACGTCTGATGATAGAACAGCATCAGATTCTTGAAGAAACATCTGATAACAGTTAAGTGTCTAATGATGGGAGAACGTCTGATGCTTGAAAAGGGTCTTATGCTGGATGAGTGTCAGATGCTTGGAAAAAAAAAGTTTGATGGCAAGAGTGTTTAATGCTTGAAGGTCTCAAAAGCATCTAATGCTTGAACATCTGATGACGAAAGGGCATGTAATGCTTGAAAATGTCTGATGATGGAAGAGCAACAAATTCTTGAAGAAACATCTGATAACAGAAGAGTGTCTGATGACTGAAGAGCGTCCGATGATGGACAAGCATCAGATTCTTGAAAAAACATCTGATGACACAAGAGCATCTAATGATTGAACAGTATCTGATGATGGAAGAGCATCAAAGAAATGCCTGATAACAGAAGAATGTCTGATGCTTGAAAATTTCTGATGATTGGAGAGCATCAGATTCTTGAAGAAGCATCTGATAACAGAAGAGCATCTGATGATAGAAGAATGCATGATGCTTGACGAGCATCTGATGCTTGAAAAGGGTCTGATGCTGGAAGAGTGACAGATGCCTAAAAAAAAACATCTGATGTTAGAAGAGCGCCTGATGAGAGAAGAACGTCTGATTCTGGAAGAGTGTCTCATGAGAGAAGAATGTTTGATGATGCAAGATCATCTGATGCTGTAAGAACATTTCATTGTAGAAGAACATCCGATGGTAAAAGAGCGTCTGACGATTGACCAACATCTGATTCTGGGAGAGCATCTAATGCTGGAAGAGGGTTTGATGATAAAAGATCGTCTGATGATAGAAGAGCATCTGATGAGAGAAGTAAGTCTGATGGCACAAGCATCTGATGACAGAGTGCAAGTGTTTCAGGCAACAATATTTTGATTAATTCATATCGAGTTCCACTTTCAACATCAAGTAATTAAGCTGATTTTTTTAAACCGCAGGATCAAAGCAACATTTTGTAGCAGGGTTTTTTTTAGATTTGCTTCATGCTCAAATATAATTTCAACAGCTGAGACCGGAAACATCACACGACAGCAGTGAGAAAAGCCAAAGGCTTCACATTAACATGCTGAGCTCTAATCACCAGGAAAATAGAATAACATTTGCATATGCTAAACATAGATTATTATTAGTAAAAGAGAGAGAGGACACTGTGAACAGCACAGACACTGTATAAGAACTTCAAACAGAAGAGTTGCCCTAGAATTCACAGCAACGATCTTCATGTGCCCTTCTATCACAACTACAAGTGTCAGGGTCCTGCTATATTTAGGATACATAATTACTGCTCATTAACAGGATTAATGCAAAGGTTGGAGTCATTACACAGTACAATTCAACAGTAAATCTTCACAGCCACCCCACAGATGAAACAGATGAGTAATTATTGTGTCATTGAACTGATTAAAGAGAACACAGGTCCTCTCGATTTCATCACATATTAATAGAGCTTTTAATATTTGATGCTTTATGTGAATGAATGGGATTCTGTATGAGGAAGCTGCCAGCAACATGAGAGAGAAAATGACAGATATAAGCCTACATTAGGGAGGGAAATATGGAATATGGAATAAATATTAAAGAAATATGTAATACATAAAAATTAAATATAAAATAATTATTAAAATTAAGAATTAATTATACAAATAATATGAAATATAAATTTAAAGTTTAAAAGTATAAAACACAAAATTAATAAAATATAAACCAAAAAGAACTACTGTAATTCTTATATTAAATATTGTTTTACTTTCTGGGAGGAAAATATTCACAAATTATCCTATTTTAAGACTTTATTTTGAACTACTTAAAAAAAAAACACAGCATTTTAATAAGCATTAATTAGACTTTAAGGAAAAATGCCCTTGTGACAACTAGCCCCGGTCTCCCCTACAGTACATAGTTTATATCCTAGGATTTATTCTTAAAATAAACTAGATCACCCACAACTCTAACCATGAAATAAGACAGATTTTGCTTTTAGGAATCCTTTTCCTTGTGGCGTTGTTCCTGATTTTCTTCTGGGGGCATTTTCAAGTTTCATCCTCACCATCACAGCAGATACTGAAACACACAGACACACACAGACACACAGACACACAGACACACACACACACACACACACACACTATCATTTCTCTAGCTGTGAGCACACAAAGATCTGTGTGAATGCAATTTATCATTTTATATACAATAAAACCTGCATTGTGATTGTGAAGTTCAGGACGGGAAGAAGGAATGAACAGATTTAGAGTTAATGTCACTGCTAGTCTAACAAACTCACAGGATTCATTTAACTCCTGGGAAAAACTCAATTCTGCACTCGACACAATCTGATGCCAGACACAATGCGAGGTAAAGGTGAGAATTGAATTTTTCTGCATCATCTTGATTTACTGTGTTCAAAATGAGCTCCAGACCCGACATGTGGCCGTTTGTGCAGATGGCAGCGAGGTGTTCGACTTCACTCGCAGGCCCTCTGAACGACGCTTCATGAATTTTGCAAATGCTGATTTAGTAGTTTTATGCTCTACAGTGAACCTGCATTCATAAAAGCTGCTTAATAGACCTTGACAGTCCAACTGAGATGAGTAGATGTTGAGGAACTACTCCCCTTCTGCAGCTATCATCATTTTAACAGACTTTCTTATATTCAGAACATCAGAAATAGTTATTTAGTTCAGAAGGTTAAAGTAACAATGACTTCCCAGCTGACAGAAATATGTTCTACTGTAAGCCATTTATAAAATGTTACTTAAACATTGAAAAAAAAAAAATCTAATTTTTTAAACCCATTAACATGAATGTTCTGGCAACATTCCTTGTTAGCTGGGTTAGCATCTCTTAATGTCTCAACACATTTAACTGGGATAGGAGAGTATATCTGAACACTGAAAGGCTTACACACTTGACCTTTATCCATGAAATGGTAAAGTAATGTGTTGCATTATACTAAAAAATGCATAAAAATGATTATTTTAATATGACCACAACATGTCCATTGAAATGTACTGTACTTCAAAATGATTTCTGTCAGACTGATTGGTTTAATTTGTAATGCTTTGAATATCAGTACCACCTACATCTGCAGCCAAGCACAGTCAAGCTGGCCAAAGCTCACAAATGTGCAATACCACCCACCGGCTTCACTCTGAACCTCAGCTCAAACACACACACACACACACACACACACACACACACACACACACACACACACACACACACTGCAGGCTCAGGGGAAAAAAAGACAGACCTGAAAAATCTCAGGTTTTCTAAGAATAAAGGTCACACAACCTGCCTCATTTACACCTGAAAAGGAACAAACAGTTCTAAGCTACCGGCATCTTGATGGCATCTTGAAGAGCTCCTGGAGTTTAATGTCGTTTCATTATCATCTGAGACCAAATATTTCAGTTTTTTTCCTCCTGAAACGTCACCAGAAATCATTTTATATTGTGTAAACAAAGTCACATTATATGTACTGTAAAAAGTCTGGATTATTGCATAATGTGCAGTAGTATACTGTATCCCAGCTGACAAAATATATCCTAAGAACATTTTGAAATGTTATTTCTGATGTTCTGAACATTCAAAACCAGTCCAAAAATGTTTTTTTCTTGGTTCCATTTTATTATTTTTCAAAAATTATGGAACATTACTGTTAAATGTTCTTTGAACATTCTGAAACAATTTAACAAATGTTGCATGAATGTCCAACTGAAAAAAAAAAAAAACATTCCATGAATGATGTAGAAATGTTTTTGTGTTAGATACATTTGGAAGACACTATAACGTTGCTGAAATAACTTTGAAAGTACATTACTAGAACGTTAAAGTTCTGAGAATGTTCCTTGTCAACTTGGATACTATTTGTAAAAATATTATTTGATAGTATGCATTTCAAACAGTAATATGCATAATTATGCAATGTTATCATTACATGACTTTATGTGCAAGTTTATTTCAGCTAAGTAGTCGATTAGTTGGAAAATAACAGGATTATTTCTTTTTACAGTAATCCAATTATGTTTAACCATGTTGTACCTTGTACCTTTTGACAGTCCAATTAAGTCATGAATGAGACTGAAAATTGCAGTTGATTGGAAAAATAAGGTCAAGTACAATACACTGCATTGTGGGATACAGTATTTCATGCCTTGTATTGAGGTATCAGAAAATTATGCTATTTATGAGTATAATGCTATTTCTAAATATAGCCAAAGTGCTGTTGGACCAGAAAAACGAAGAAAAAAGACTGCACATCGACCAAGAAGTATTATGTGTCAGTCGAAATCACATCTGACTGTAATGAACTGATTCGAATCAGGAAATTACAGATGGTGCTTTACAACCGGCTCTAGTCGAGCTTTGGCAAGACAAACACAAACCCCTTCAAGCCGTGAGGCCAATGATGATAAACAGAATCAAATTACAATGCTGCCATGGATCAGGCCTGTAACGTTTGGCTGGCCGACTCATTTACATCATGAATCAATTTCACAATAATGGACAATGACAAAAACAGCCATGTTGATCAACAGGGTGCATTAGATCATAAAATGCCATAATCAGATGAAATTATGCTGGAGAAACATGCGTGAAAAGCTGTAACCAGGGGCTCTCAGGATATCAGTGCTGAAGATATCAGGGGTTCATTAATGAATCTGTGGAAGGGATATCGTGATAAATGAAACATCATTTATAAATGCACAATTATGATAAGATTAGAATTCTTATCTAAAATTAACCAATAGAGCGTAAAAGTGGGCGCCTCGGCTCCCAAAAGTGCTTCCCTTTCATTTTCTCCATAGGCTTTTCAACAGAATTTGCCATTAAAAAGTCAATGAATGAAACCAACCACAAAAATTGGATTTGAAAATAGCACTGTAGTGAAAAAATACAAAGTTTTCCTTGAGAGAATTAGATACAATTTCAGGAAAGAACTGCGATTGACATCTAATACTACAATTTTAAACTATTTACTAGTATAAAATACCATGTAGTTGACGTTTATTGCAAAATATTCAAATATGTACATATATATCAGTTGTTCAGGAGTGTAAGGAGACTGACTTGATTCACAATGCATCATGGGAGTCACTGCTGAGCAGATGTTGCATTAGGATTGTGGGTAATGTAGTAAGTTGCATGCAAATCTTATTGATTTGTGACTTGAGCAGCATATGTCATCAAATCCCAGTCCCAGAGCTCATGGTAAATCAGTTTTGAAGGGTTCATGCATCACTGCAAGAATCTATTTCTCTGTGGAGCAAATTATTGAGATTTTTACTTCTGGAATCCGACTGTTTTGCTCTGTGCCTGAAGGAGTCCCAAAACAAGACAAATCAGAGTGGATTCCTAGAGAGAGAATGGTTGGATATTCCATCTGTTTGTAACAGTAGTCTCATTTTAGTGTGAATCCTGTAATGAAGGTGAAGCAAGGTGAAGTTTCTCCAGCTGTATGTAGAAGCTCAGCAGCGTCAGCGAGATTGTGATTTGTGCTGGAGCGGCAGTCGAGCACAGATGCATCTGTCACAGTCAGTACGGCTCTTCTCTTCCTCTTCAGGTCTCTCTGGTCTCGTTTGTTCTCTCACGGTCTCTCCCTCTTTTCTCGCTCTGTTCATTTCCTTTCCCCCCACCCACTTCTCCTCCGTCTCGTCCATCCGCCCACTCATTCATTCTCTTCCCCTCAGCACATCTCACCCTCCCTCTCAGCTCTTTCTCGTCTCTTTCTTTTCCCCTGTTTCTGTTTGGCATTCAACATGAGATGAGATTATATAATAGATTAGATAAACAACAAGAGAGGAGAAAGGATGAGAGGAGGTGAGAGGAGTCAAAACAAAATGAGATGAGATGAGAAGAGACGAGAACAGATGAAATGAGATGAGAAAAGATGAGAGCAGGGAAGATAAGACAAGATGAGTGTAAATGAGAAGAAGAGTTGAGAAAAGATTAAATGAGACAAGAGGAAATGAGAGTACAGGAGATGAAACGAAGAGATGAGATGAGCTGAAATAAGAAAAGAGATGAGAGGAGACACGAGGAGATGACATGAGATGTAAGGAGAGGAGAGGACACGAGTAAATGAAATTAGATGAAATGACCGAATAAGAGGAGGGGAGAGGAGAAGAGATGAAATGAGAGATGTGAGAGAAGAGGAGAGAAGATGGGTTGAAATGAAATGAAATAAGAGAAGAAGAATTGAGAGGAGACATGAGATGAAAAAAGAGGAGAGGAGATGAGACAAGGAGATGAGAGGAGACGAAATGAACAGGAGAAGATATGAAACGAGATAGTGATGAGAGCAAAAAATGTGATAAGAGATGAAGAGATGAGAGAAGACAAAAGAATATGACATGAGATGAAATGAGACAAGAGATGATCAATTGAAACAAGAGGAGAGAATATGAAATGAAAGGAGAGGAGAGGAAATGAGACAAGAGAAGATGAAATGAGACAAGATGAGATGAGAGGAGACGAGAGCTCCTTCAAAGTCAAATGAACAGGTAAGTGACTTTGACTGATTTTCCTCCCTTTCGTTAGCAGCTGTTAGTAGTCTGTTAGCTGTGTGAAACAGTCTGTTAGTGGACAAACACACACTGACACAAATACACCAGCAGCCTTAAAGGATGTCCATTCAGCAATGTTCGGGTGGGCAGCCCAGAGATGCTGTTAATGAGGCGGCCCTGTAATCTCCCAGCATGCCATGCAGCGGTACAAGCCCTTTGCTGCTACAGAGGTGACACACAAACCTTCAAATAATGAGCTTGACACCATCTAGAAATAACATCAGACTGGACTGTGTGTGGAGATCAGGCTGAGTTACTGTTAACCAGTCAGACTAAACTAGTTGCATGACAAAGTCAGTTCAAAGTTAAACTCATTACATCGCAATCAACAGTGTATGCACACCAGACAGTCCATGGAAGCACATGCATTTCCTCTCCACACTCTCTTTTCCCCTTATTCTGCAAATATATTTGGGTTATTTCACATGTGCATAAGAACAAACAAGTTTGGTCATAATTAAAGTTGTGCTCAGACTGCCTGCAGGAAGGAAAAAATCACAAATGAGATCTCGCTTGTTTCACCTAGACAGAAATTCAGTTAAATGCAGATGCAACAGAGACTGTTGCTGCATTCTCCTACTTTTCATAACTTTCTCCTGAAGTCTACAGTAATCTCAAAAGTGTTGCTAGAATTTCAGAACAGATGTCAAACTGTGCTCCCAAAGTCTGCAATCTAAAGTTTAAGACCTCAATATTATCTCCAACATTTCTCTTCAAATTCTCCCGATATCAAATGATTTGAGCTGTAATCTACATTCATTTGAGCTCTCTACTCTCACTGTTTGAATCATGACACAACTCAATGAACCAGTGATTAGCCATTAGCAAGAATAATGACTTACTTTCGGTATCTGAATCTATTATATGACTTCAGGAGATAGGAACTGACTACTTTTATGATATTCTTATGGTGATTTTGTGTTCGTTTTGAAGCTTGAAAACTCTACTCCTGACTTATTGTAATTGCACGGACAAGAGCAACCAGAAGAAAATCTTTAATATTGGTCTTTTTATGTTCTGTTGAAGAAAAAGTAATTTTTAATAAAATGAGAATGAGTAAATGACAGACATTTTAATTTTTTATTGGATGAACTACCCTGAACATTCCATTAAGTCTTCTAAGATATGAAATATCAAGCTCTAAGCAATAAAAAAAAAATCCTCTGGGCAGGTTAGACACCTTTAAAATTGATTAAAGAAACATCATTACTTTCTATACTTAACATCATTAACTACAGAAAAAATGAGAGGGAGAGATGTACGAATTACATCTGGAATAAGTGCTTGGGCCACTTGCTGTCAAGTTATTCTGTAAGCAGAGAGACATAGACATGTGTGAGACAGGGAGGAGAGGAAGTTAATCCACTGCAGCGATTCAAGAATCTGAGCACTGGATCAGTCACAGCTCCAGTTATTTCTCACACCGTAAATTGGCCAATTCGATTTCTGAGTGTTAATTCTGAGCCGATATTTCTCCATTTGTGAGTGTTTTGATTCAGGAGCCTCGTTTGAAGCCCAATCATCCCAAGTCTGTGATCAGTGAGCGAAAGCCTTGATGAGGAAGAGCGCGTCCTGACAGCTTCCATTAACAGACAAACACATATAAAGCGCAGTTAGGCGTCTCTACTCTCAGTCAGGGATCAGGAGAGATCGATATATCCCTATCTGCTCAGGTAATGACTATTGACGTATCAAGCTCTGCATCTCCAGCAAACAGAACATTGACCCTCGAGTCCAGAGCAGACGGAGCGGCTACATTCAGAGAAAAGAGCAACAGGAAGCCCCTACGGTCAGATCTACAGGGTCATGTGACCTTCCGCTCTTCATCTCATCTTGATTGTTTGAGTATTTAGATAACAGTGCCCTGCATCATATTAGCTGTTAGTTGCTTTTTCCAATAATAGTGGCTGTTTTCCTTGAGCATGTCACACTTTCTCACAAAATATGTGCATTTTGTAGTATTTTTGCTTTCGATGACCATTTTTAGGTCTTGTATTATCCCTTAATCAGAAAACCACCACAAAGACTTGATTCTTGTTTTACTCTGAGCCAGATTACTTTTATTATTTGTTCAGTTCTTAGCCCATTTTCACATATGAATGATTCTAAAGATATCATTTTATGCTTAATCCTGATTTCAAGGTTGCAATTATAGCCAGATGTTTTCTGCTACATCTGTGGGTGTTTCATTACATTCAAAAAAGCTTATTTTTTAAGCTTAAAAAATATTTATTTAAGTTAAATTATACATTTAAATGCTTCTTTTTGTTATTAAAACCAAAACACAATTTTGATATTTGACTGCTTTTGTTTTGGTGCATTAAATAAGTGTGCTAAAGCTGATACATATACATATGTATCAATTTTTTTATTGATATTTTTCAACTCAGCATCATCAAATTAGGTAATAATAGGCCTTTTTTCGCAAATCAGGACGTTTTTTTGTAGATGCAGAGATATGTAATTCATTTTTATTCCACCAAAAAAAAAAAAAAAAAAAAGATATATATATATATATATATATATATATATATATATACACTGTATATATTCCCCTGTTTTTTTAAGTTATGTGGAACTACAATATTCTCCTCTTCTCTAAAGCAGTTTCCTTCACTCTGACCCCAGTTTTAGGACACGCCACGATGAATATTCAGACTTAAAAACAAGTCACAAGCAATATTTCACATCTTTAAAGAACTCAAGTTGGGCCAGAGCACATCTGCTGTCACAAAACACTGATTCAAAGGCAAGTGCATTTCCAAAGTAAGTTTAAAAACTTCAGCATATAACATTACAATATATTACAATTCCCGTTTTTTAGAGGAAATCAGTATGCAGTAAAAACTGGTTAAAAAAAAGGATGTTTGTGCTCCTTGTACTAGGGTAATGTTGAAGTTTCACTCCTCTTCCACTAATTTAACAGACTTTTAATAATTTGCCCTAGTCCTTGATAATACTAAATTAGTGAGCTAGCATTCAGAGTAAATGCATTTGCCTACAGTAAATTTTTAATTTGAAACTACTCACATTACATTACACTGTGCCGTAAAGCAGCTTTCCACTGCATTTGTGTGAATAACCAATCATAAATAAGGGATCCGTTACTCCCAGTTGCTAAATAATTCATGTCCTGCTCTCTGATCTTAGCTTTTGTAGTTTGTAGTGCATAAAACTATGTTTTTACACTTCTAAAGAGACAGACTAAACAAATTGAACTGTTCCTTTAGAATAATAATGAATAATAATAAAATTAAAAACATACATTATAAACTGAAAAATTGTCATAAGCCATCCATCCACAGATTTTTTTTTTAATAAAGAGTGTAATTTCTGTGCCACTACAATTATTTATTAAAATAAAATATAATATTAATTTTACATACTGATAATATAAATAAAAATGAATGTATTTTATTTCATTTGAATTATTTTAATATTTGTTATATTTATATTTATTATATTTTATTTTTATTTATTTTTTAATAAAGATAGGGAAAAGCTGGCAAGTAGTCAATTTCATGCTTTTAAGAGGCTCCAAAAAGAATCAGGCACTGTAGAAATGTTTACTATAATATGATTAAATATTTCCTATTGGCATATTGCATACAAAAGCATTTATTCAGAATAAACACAGATACTTTTTTAATGATCTTCAAAGCAAAGAGATGCTTCATGGCTTACATAACATTATCACGGCTCTTTAAACTGGGAAAGGAGTAAATATTTTAACATCAAAAAATTACACACTCCATCTAAGTGGCTAACCAACTCCAACTTAAGCACTTCAACAGTCCCTCAGCAACCTCACATTAACTTCTATTTCCTCGATCCATCATTAGATTTACTCAAGAATTATGATTCTGTTCAGGTATGGAATGAAGTCAGGGTTCAGACAGCCGTATCATTGAAGCGCTGCACTAAACGTAATCAGTATTGAACGGCTGAAGCCGCAGCCGTTCTCAGAGAGCATGGAGGATCTCAACATCACTGGCCACATCAGCAGATTCCTTCAGCAAGACATCCAGAACATTACATGCAAAATGACAAATGCTGATGTACTAAGTGTGCGCTAATAACAGCTGAGAGACTAAAAGCAATAAACACGCCTCTAAATTCATCATAACACACTGCATGTTTCATGTACAAGCGTATGTTAGAGTATGTGTGCAGCTGTCTGACCTCTAAAACTGAAAGGCTCACACTATATTTACAGTACAACCTCTGCCTGATCTGGCAAACTGGTTAGTGCTGATAAGCATCACTATTACTATTTCTAACAACCTAACAGAACACCATAGAAACCACACAACAACAAGCTAATATCTACTTCTTTATAAAGACAAAAAATTAAAATAAAAAAAATGTATAAAAAAAAAAAAAAAAAAAAAAAAAAGACAGATAGATAGAGGGTTGTGAACAACAGACGAGAGAAAACAATGCTAAATGCAAATAATAAAATGCAACCAACCATAAAATTTTTGGCAAAAACACCATATGTTTTGTTAATGACCTGTTTGTTTGATGTTATTTCAGCCCAAATTCGTCCATCAATTAACCCTGTAAAGCCCAAAATAATAGTCAGAAAAATCTTTTTCAAAGTAACAGTTCATTGAACAACACTTTCTTTTTTTTTAAGTTGATCCATCAGGCTTTTATGGCTCATATACAGTGGGTACGGAAAGTATTCAGACCCTCTTAAATTTTTTCACTCTGTTATATTGCAGCCATTTGCTAAAATCATTTAAGTTCATTTTTTCCCTCATTAATGTACACACAGCACTCCATATTGACAGAAAAACACAATTGTTGACATTTTTGCAGATTTATTAAAAAAGAAAAACATGAAATATCACATGGTCCTAAGTATTCAGACCCTTTGCTCAGTATTTAGTAGAAGCACCCTTCTGATCTAATACAGCCATGAGTCTTTTTGGGAAAGATGCAACAAGTTTTTCACACCTGGATTTGGGGATCCTCTGCCATTCCTCCTTGCAGATCCTCTCCAGTTCTGTCAGGTTGGATGGTAAACGTTGGTGGACAGCCATGTTTAGGTCTCTCCAGAGATGCTCAATTGGGTTTAAGTCAGGGCTCTGGCTGGGCCATTCAAGAACAGTCACGGAGTTGTTGTGAAGCCACTCCTTCATTATTTTAGCTGTGTGCTTAGGGTCATTGTCTTGTTGGAAGGTAAACCTTCGGCCCAGTCTGAGGTCCTGAGCACTCTGGAGAAGGTTTTCGTCCAGGATATCCCTGTACCTGGCCGCATTCATCTTTCCCTCGATTGCAACCAGTCGTCCTGTCCCTGCAGCTGAAAAACACCCCCACAGCATGATGCTGCCACCACCATGCTTCACTGTTGGGACTGTATTGGACAGGTGATGAGCAGTGCCTGGTTTTCTCCACACATACCGCTTAGAATTAAGGCCAAAAAGTTCTATCTTGGTCTCATCAGACCAGAGAATCTTATTTCTCACCATCTTGGAGTCCTTCATGCGGGCTTTCATGTGTCTTGCACTGAGGAGAGGCTTCCGTCGGGCCACTCTGCCATAAAGCCCCGACTGGTGGAGGGCTGCAGTGATGGTTGACTTTCTACAACTTTCTCCCATCTCCCGACTCCATCTCTGGAGCTCAGCCACAGTGATCTTTGGGTTCTTCTTTACCTCTCTCACCAAGGCTCTTCTCCCCCGATAGCTCAGTTTGGCCGGACGGCCAGCTCTAGGATGGGTTCTGGTCATCCCAAACGTCTTCCATTCAAGGATTATGGAGGCCACTGTGCTCTTAGGAACCTTAAGTGCAGCAGAAATTTTTTTGTAACCTTGGCCAGATCTGTGCCTTGCCACAATTCTGTCTCTGAGCTCTTCAGGCAGTTCCTTTGACCTCATGATTCTCATTTGCTCTGACATGCACTGTGAGCTGTAAGGTCTTATATAGACAGGTGTGTGGCTTTCCTAATCAAGTCCAATCAGTATAATCAAACACAGCTGGACTCAAATGAAGGTATAGAACCATCTCAAGGATGATCAGAAGAAATGGACAGCACCTGAGTTAAATATATGAGTGTCACAGCAAAGGGTCTGAATACTTAGGACCATGTGATATTTCAGTTTTTCTTTTTTAATAAATCTGCAAAAATGTCAACAATTCTGTGTTTTTCTGTCAATATGGGGTGCTGTGTGTACATTAATGAGGAAAAAAAATGAACTTAAATGATTTTAGCAAATGGCTGCAATATAACAAAGAGTGAAAAATTTAAGGGGGTCTGAATACTTTCCGTACCCACTGTAGTATGATATAGTGAGAATATAGAGAGAAAAACACAGCTCAGTTTTATTCAAGTTGCTTCAGTTCAGCAAATGTTTATCTTGAAATATTACTAACAATATCAAAGTTATTCTTATGTTTTCTTTATAAAAATCAGTAAAGACATCACAGCAAAAAGACATGTGAACCACGAGCTTAAGCTGGACATTTGTACAGTTACACTGAAAGACCTTTTACTTGATAAAAAAGTGTGTGTGCAACAGGTTTTTCAGTAATATTTGGATCATGTTGATCATTTGGAGCCCTTAGAAATTAGCGTATCAATTAGGAAAATCAAATAGTATCAAATAGTAGGATTAATAGAAGCTCATGTGACTTTTAAGGCCCTCATCTTCAAAAAAAAAAAAAAAAAAAGCTACACAAGGTTAAAGAAATGGCACTTCCAACATTAAAAAGTTAATGAGGATAAACACTGATTGTGTGTGTTGTGAAGTGAGTTATAGGCTGCCAGGTGTAGGAAATGATCATGAGTCGAGTATATTGTTGGTGTAAGCAGGTCCTGGCAACAAACACAAACTGTAATGCTCATTTTTTGCATGATGAACAGCATCCACTTGATGCTCAAATGTAAAATGTGTGTCCTGAAGCGAAACCAGATGAGAGCCACTGATCCAAACAGAGCCGGCTTCAACAGTCATTGAGGTTTTACTGTCAAAGTTGTGAAACAATTGGACAGAAGTTAATTTTTTTAGAGTGTGGGAGGTTGAGGCTGAAATTATGGACACCCCTTCGATGTGCCGCACAGAAGCCACGAATTTAGTAATCCATAACTGTGCCAAGAGCCTTTATTGCATAATAAATTCAGATGAGAGCCTTTGGCTTTAGAGATTCTGCCAGCGTTTTCAATTTTCCTTCCGTACAGACATCATTTCCCTTCTCTCTTTCTCATATCTGGTTTAAATCTGCCCTGGTGAGAAATGTGAGATGCTTTCTGTTGTCCCACTTTAAGAACGGAGCGCTTTCACACGTTAGATCTGTCTGAACATGACTCTGAAATCTCCCCGGTAACAACTCTCTCTCTCTCCTTCCATCTTTTCTCAAGGTGGAACGGCCGCTGGGATGAATAAATAAAGGACCACAGCAAAGCTTTGTTTCAAACCTAGAGAGCTGACTACTGTCTACATGAGCTGTTGCTTTATAAGTAAACATACTAACACAGCTTGAAGCTAATTTGAAGTTTTCAAAAGCCCTGTAGCAAATGGCACCCTCATACATTATTAATAAAATCAAATTAAATAACAAAAATAAAATATGCATAGCACAGACAAATACTTGGTGAAATAACCTTTTTAATGAAAAGTAATATATAGACATACACAAAATTTATATTATATTATTTTAATATTATTTTGGAATATAAAAGTATTTATTAATATTTTGAATTAGATAATTAAGTTCTCATTTTAATTTTAGTTTAAGTTGCAGTAAATTTGTTTTGTGCTTGTCAATTTTATTCATTTCTGTTTTCCAGTTTTTATTTATTTTTTTGTTTTAAAAAATAAATTAACTGAAAATAAGTTAATTTAATATTTAAATACTTTTATATTATGTAATAATATTTTGAAATAACTTTTATATTTTCAGTTTTTTTGTTTTAATTTTAGTTGAAGTTTAATATAATTTTGTCATGTTTTGTTATTTTTATTATTTTCAGTTTTTTATTTAGATTAATTTATTTCAGTTCGATTTGAGGAGTTTTAGTACTTCAACTTGAAATCATTTTATTTCAGTTAGCTACAAAGTTTCTTTTAGGTTAAAATTGTTTATTGAATATTTATATTTTATTTCATATATTTATTTCAGCTTGATTTCAAGTCACGAAAATAATTATTAATACAGGTAAATGTTATTTATTAAAAACATATTATATTAAATTAAATAAAAACTAAATAAAATAAAATAAAATAAAATAAAATAAAATAAAATAAAATAAAATAAAATAAATATGGATGATGGTTATTGCTGGTTTGGTGCTGGTTGTCTCGTTGCAATGCATTCTGGGATTGTCTTCACTGAAAATAATACACTCAGAATTGGTCCAAAATTAGGCATCTTCAGTTTTCTATGTACCTTTTGAAACAGCCGTCGCTAATGTAACAAATATATTAACCTATAATGTCATCTCGGTAGGCAGCTCACTAGGGTTTGGAATAGAGATGCAGTGCTGATGGAGTGCTTAGTGTCGTCTGCTTCTCCTGTCTAAAACCTCAAATACTGCTTCCACCTCTGGAGCGACAGTCAGGGAACAACCTTAATGAAAAATAGATCTTCTGTCGCCCATCCTAATAATCATTACAGTGATGTGGCAAACGTCACCCGTCCCTTCATTACACAGATGTGTCATGAGCCAGAGCACAGAATTACTGTTTGTCAGATGACATGTTTTAATTGTTCGAACCCCCGAGGAGAGCGAAATGATTGGTTCTCACTGTCTCACTCAGAGCACAGCTTCACGTCTTTACAGGAACATCATTTTCACACCACATCTCTCACACATACAGATTCACACGCTGTATTTTCTTCACAGGGACAGGAACATTTTGCATGGTGTAGCAATAAACTAATCAACTAATCAACATTTTATTTATCAGTTGTGACATTGATCTGTTTCTTCTGAAAGAGTTAGAATGCTCAAAAACTGTGCTGTATACTATATAGAAACAGACTGATCATATTAATAGGAAAAGTGACAACTTAAAATGTCACGTAAAATGTCACCTGATATATCAATATAACAACAATATGAGAAGTCACAAATATATAGATGCAGGGGAAACTATTATGTGTGTTATATGTGTACATTTACTGAGACATAATTGTGGCATAATTTGTCTGAAGGGATTTTCATCCAAAAATACCTTTCGTCATCAGTCATCCATTCTTTGCTTTACTTTAATTTAATTTAAAAAAAAAAAAAGTAAATTATTTTAATGATTTAAATGTTTTTTTTTTAGGTACAGGGTTAGGGTTTAGTGTTATATATGTTAGGGTTTAGTGTATTTAGTTATAATTAGCTAATCAACATATTAGAATGATTTCTGAAGGATCATGTGACACACAAGACTGCAATAATGATGCTGAAAATTCAGCTTTGCATCACAGGAATAAATTGCATTTTAAAAGATATTCAAACAGAATACAGTTATTTTAAATTGAAATAATATTTACAATATTTCTGTTTTTACTGTATTTTTGACCAAATAAATGCAACCTTAGTGAGCAAAAGAGACTTAAAACACACACACACACACACACACACACAAAACCATGCAATTGAATTATGGGTAATTGAAGTTTCAAGCAGGCAGTTCGAAACATGAATGTGCCATGTGAAATGCTAAAATATTGATATAATGTTCTATTGTAACCAGAATGAGAATTATGACTGTCTGACCGCCTTAATTAAGGTTTAAAAGTCATTTTTTCATTCGCACACTGATCACAGAATCTCTCTTCACAACCCTGAGCCACAGCTGCTGTGCTGTAATGATAAGCCAACATATTTCTTTTGTTCGTAATAAGATCAATAAAATAATATTCTATTTCACTTCAAAAGCCACAAATATCATTATACATCATTCATTCTTTCTGCCTGGTAAGAGTGCTAATAAAGCAGGTCAATCAGTGATGCAGAATTCGCTCATAATCCCTCTGAACCGAACGGCTCCTCGCAGGGCTTCTTAAAATCTGGAGTCGTGACTGTAGTATTCAGATTTACTCCCCGGAGCTTGTGGGGTTTCACAGCCCAGCTGAAGTACAAGCGAAACACTTCAAAAACTAAAGCCTGCAACAACATCATAAGGACAGACGATACCGCCAGCAAGATCGTCATACTTTAAACATGTGTGCCTGGAAAATCACCATATGTTTGAGATGATAAACAAGAAATGAGGTCAGAGGGAGAGTTTTATCATTAAATGCTCTTGCACACTCCAAGGTGGTTAGTAATTATATTATGGGTTCATGGGAACAGATTTGGAGAAATGCAACATTGCATCACTTGTATCCTCTGCAATGAATGGGTGCCGTCAGATTGAGAGTCCAAACAGCTGATAAAAACATCACAATAATTCACAAGTAATCCACACCACTCCAGTCCATCAGTTAACATCTTGAGAAGTGAAAAGCTGCATGTTTGTAAGAAACAAATTCATCAAAACATTTTTAGCTTCCATAATATTGTTTCTCCAGTGAAAAGTCATCTTGTCTGAATCAGGAGAGAAATATGCACAGATCAAGCTCTGTTTACAAGCCAAAATAGTCCTAAACTAATCACATTTGTGGCTGGATTTTGATGCAAGAGGACAACAGGGGATGGACTTATGTTATTATGTTATTTATGATAATTATTAGTGTTATTATGGAATATGGACTCATATTTTGGCCAGAACTGACATAGATTAAAGTTAAAACATCTTAATGATGTATTTGTTGTTGTTTTGTTTTTTGTTTTTTACAAACACACAGCTTTTCACTTCACAAGACGTTAATTGAAGGACTGGCATGGTTTGGATTACTTGTGGATTATTGTGATGTTTTTATCAGCTGTTTGGACTCATTCTGACGGCACCCATTCACTGCAGAGGATCCATTGCTGAGCAAGTGATGTAATGCTACATTTCTCCAAATCTGTTAAGAAACAAACTCACCTACAAATAGGATGGCATGAGGGTGAGTACATTTTCAGCAAATTTTCATTTTTTGGTGAACTATTCTCTTTTTCTCTTAATTAACAGAAATAAAAAAAAAAAATGTTCATTTTATAGTAATATTAAAGAGTCTTTATTTCCTTTCATTTATGATTGTGAAATTGTACAGACATTTTGGAATATACAGTACATAACATTTTGGAATAATATTTTATTTAAATATTAATATAATTTAAATTATTTTTATATAATTTAAAGATAAAGTTGAATATGAAACAAAGTATCTGTTATTATGAGCATGAAGTCAAAAGTATTGACAATTTTGTAAACTTTATTCTGAATGTCAAATTTGTTATTCACAAAAGACTTATAGCTATGAAAAATGTAAAATACTACTGTAAAATCTGTATTTGGTGTCTTGTGAACGTCTACGATGTTATAACTATTTTTATTTTTATTTTTTTAACAGACTTTGGTGTCTGTTTTCACATTATGTTGTAACTACTCTTGCAGAAGGTGGTGTGTTTAAATAATGCTATTTACATGTAAATCAAATTGGGCTCGGGCTGTCAGGCGCTGGTGAAGTTCAGCCCTGATGACTATCCAATAATAAACCTCCCCAGGGCTCTTGGGTTCCGCCTCACTGATTGATAACCAATCACAGCGTCCGTTTGGCCTCAGAGCGATGGTGTCCAGAGGCCAGACTATATATCAACTCTCTCTCACCGAGAAGGCTAAAGAGAGAGTGTCTAAATTATTCACACAGTCAACTCTTTCACACTAACATCTCTGCGTGTAGATCTACAGTGTGTGAGACTAACACAACTGGGTATTATTATGGGACATTAGGCTAAAAATGTAAATGGCTGAAACATATTTAGCAGCACCAAATTCTCACTCAGGCAAATGAATCCATTAGTGAATAATGGACATTATGACTCTCACAGGGGCCTTGGGGCCAAAACTAGATTCATGAGCCATTCAATATATGCAAGTTAGCAACTATGAAACCGCATATCAAGGACCTTTTGCAGTATGTATTGGCTGTCACTGTAACATGTTAAATGAGTATGAGAATAATTTCAAAAATCTATGCAATTTATCAGTTTCCTCTGACACATATATTATACTGTAGATTCTCGGTTACTGTGCACTGTAAACAAATAGAATAAGTTCAACAATATTTACATATTTATAATTTATATATATATATATATATATAAATTATAAACATCATTAAATTAGACTAATTGCATACTTTTTATCATTGTATACATAATGATAAAAATGGTATTTAAATATAAATCATAATAAAAATTATCAATACATACAGTTGCATTATAATAGAGCATAGTTTTAATAATTTTTACAAAATTAAAATGAGCTTTTTAAGCTTTCAAATAGTCTACAGTAGTAGCAATTAGTTGTATGGAATAAAAATTGGTTAAACGTAATATATTAGTCAGTTGGTTAATAAGTCCCCAAAACTATGCACTATGCCCTGATATCCCCAGTAAATCATAAAAGCACTGGTTCAAACGATGAGGACATTGGAAGAGAAGCCGACAGGTAACAGTGACTCTTTGTTTCACGTAATTGTATTATTTGCATGTATCTTTGATTCTGATAGAACTATACAACAAAAGGGTTTCAGGTAATTATGCCACATGCATTTTAATGTGTCTCTGCGGTGACATCAGAGGAGCCCATGAGCCATAAACACACTGAACCTGATCCAGCTTTATGTGTTATCCAGTAGAAAACCACATGACTGATGGCAAAATAAACTCAGAATAACCAAAATCAATAAATAAAGTAAATAGAAATTCATATATACATAGAGAGAGTGAGCAGCACAATATTTATTGTCTTTTGCCTTAGTTTTATTCCAAACCGAATGAATTCTTGTGGAAAAATAAAAGACACTGCATGCCATCCTGACTGAGAATGTGACAAATAAACTTGTGACAAAACAACATGAAATAAAAATACACCCCAGTTCTTAATAAATGTCTCTGGTTTTATTGTGCTCAATTCATCAGTGCTGGTCGTCATTCGAAATAAAATAAACGTCTTCATAATCTTTCATCAGTATGTTTTAACATTTCCAAATCTGAAACCAGCTGATGTAAACAAGGCCACATTGGTGAATAAAGCAATATTAACCAATAATTTTAAACGAATAGTTCACCTAAAAATGAAAATTTGCCGAAAATGTACTCACCTCAGGCCATCCAAGATGTAGGTGAGTTTGTTTCTTCTTCAGATTTAGAGAAATGCAACATTGACTCACTTGCTCACCAATGGACCCTCTGCAGTGAATGGGTGCCGTCAGAATGAGAGTCCAAACAGCTGATAAAAACATCACAATAATCCACAAGTAATCCACACCACTCCAGTCCATCAGTTAACATCTTGAGAAGCAAAAACTTTCTTGTTTGTGAGAAATAAATCCAAAATTAAGACATTTTTAACATTTTTAAGTCCATAATCCATAATAATAATTACTTCCTCCAGTGAAAAAGTCCATCTCTTATAGTACTCTAAAGCCAAAATCCACCCACATATTTGTTTAGAGCTGTTTTGGACATTTGTTTTGGCTTGTAAACAGTGCTTGATCTGTGCAGATTTCTCTCCTGATTCAGATGAGACAACTTTTTCACTGGACAAAGCATATTATGGATTACAGACATGTATTTTAGCCCGAAACAACCATCCATAAAATTATGGATTTGTTTTTTATATACAAACAGTTTTCGCTCTATTCTGACGGCACCCATTCACTGCAAAGGATTCATTGGTGAGCAAGTGATGTAATGCTACATTTCTCCAAATCTTTTCCCATGAAGAAACAAACTCATCTACATTGGATGGCCTGAGGGTGAATAAATTTCCTGCAAATTAAAATTTTTGGGTGAACTATTCCTTCTCTTTAATTTGAAATATTTCAGAAGTTTACATTGTGATGCAAAGTAAATTCAATGCAAATGTCATTTGATTTTTACTGATACACTGTGTTTGTGCGTACACAGTCTCTGTAATCTACACATCTGTCATTAAACATCGGTCATTATGACAGATGATTGACAGGTGCTTCTGACAGGAAGGTGACTAACAAACACCTTCAGCTGTGTTCTGTCACCATGGGTAACACCACATCACTACGACGATGCATTCGACAGCCCATAATTCCCAGAAGGAAGTGCCAAACAGTCTGGGAACAGTCAATCTGTGCCGCTAATTTGTTATTTCTTAAGTCCTCGAGACAACTAAATATTTCCTCTCCAGATTCTTGGTAATACAGTGTTTTAAGAGTGAGGATGATTATTGAATTTCTTTAACTGAACTGCACTGCAATGGGGTGGATAATAATAAGCAAGGTAATGAATGACCAAAAATAAACCAGCTATTCTCTGCTTGTGTTTGTCAGTATGGTTATATTGGGATCCAGAGTCTTTGAGCCAATCAGATCCCGTTTAACAACCCACACCGTCATGCATCGCCTGCTAAAGTAACACGATTTTCATCATTCTAAAAGAAGCGAGGCTTTGCTAACAACAACAGCTAAAATGACTAGAATGAAGATAGAAACTCCTAAAAAACATTTTTTATTTACGTTTATAAGAATCACTATAACTATGGCTCAAACTGAACTTCATTCCTAAACACTGCGTGGCTTGTTGAGGAGAACGATATTTACTGTGCATTTTTACATTTAGAATTAAGGTCTTAAAAGTCATTACTGAATAATAATAATAATAATTATTATTATTATTATTATTAAGGAGAATATTTACATTTTTACATTCAGAAAAATCTAATTATAAATTAAATTAATTGAATTTTATTAACAATGACAACAACAACAATAATAGTAATAAATAAACAAAAAAAATACTTATGATGAAAAATACATCAACAACACTGTAGCATTGTGAAAATAACTTTTGTTCAGGCTTTTTTTTTTTCCAAAAAAAAAAAAGGAAGTAAAATTCTAGTTTATATATTTTGGTTGACATCCATAGGACACTACAAGGGTCATTAATGTTAGCCAAACATTAATATTAGTTTATATCCATATACTGTAGCTAGCTACATGAATAATATGTTCAGTGACAGGCATATGAAGGAAACCCAATTGGCACCTTGAATAATGAATTTTGTTACAATGGGACGATGAAATCACAAAGTGTTATCCATTTGAGTCTATATTTCCATACTTATAAACAGCCTAAAATGTTAAAAAAGGCCCCGACAGAAGTTAATTACAGCAAAGTTGGAGTAAACAAGCTTCTCTGACAGCGAGTGCTGTTAGGAAAGGATAAAGCAGAATATCTCCTCCGAGGACAACAATTTGTTTCATTTCAGCAAGTACAAATGAGGAACGGAAAGCAGAAATGTAATAATAATAATAATTCGTTACATTTATAAAGCGCTTTTCTGAGTACTCAAAGCGCTTTACATGAAGCCCTGCTGGCCTCACTAACACCTCTTCCAGCAGCAACCTAGTTTTCCCAGGAGGTCTCCCATCCAGGTACTGACCAGGCTCAGCCCTGCTTAGCTTCAGTGGGCAACCAGTCTTGGGCTACAGGGTGATATGGCTGCTTATCAATAAGAGGGAATAAAAAATGAGTGAACCGGCAAGTACGGCAAAGCCAAAGATGGATGGAGAATTGAGGGACATTAGGATGATGAAGCACATCTGCAGCCGCTGGAGTTTATCAGCTACTAGAGAGGGTTTCTCTGAGGAGAGAGCGTATCATTCCTCTCCACACTGGAGTCATAAACAAGAGCGGCCCGGGACGGTGTGCTGTCAGTCCAAACACATCATTTATTTGCTGTGCCGTTGTGAACGCAGCACTGAAACACTCTTTGACTTTACTATCGCAGCCTGAGATCCTGAGACTCCCTCAATGAAATAATAAGAACCTGTGCAAACTGAACTAAAACACCCCAAACACTGCTTAAGTGGAAAGAAAACATGCAAACTTTCAATGAAGAAAATACTTAAGCCATTTTAATACCGACCACAAATCAGCTGTAATTACTCTGCCTTCGTTCCAGCTGTCAAACAAAACTCTCTCAGGAGAACGAACGAGTCTAATATAATTAGCTCTAAAAAGTATTAGAAATCATCTTCAAAACACACCACACTTTAATGTCTGTCTAAATGATGTAAATATAATATAATAAATGTAAGAGATGTAAATATAATCATGTGTAAATACATTGTGTGTGTGTGTGTGTGTGTGCATTATATATATATATATGTATATATATATATATATATATATATGTATATATATATATATATATATATATATATATATATATATATATTATACACACACACACATATCTTAATATTCTAAAATATCAAGATATGTGTGTGTGTGTGTATATATATATATATATATATATATATATATATATATATATATATATATCTCTTGATATTCTAAAATATAAAACATATATATATATATATATATATATATATGTTTCGTATTTTAGAACATCAAGATATATACACACTATATATATATATATATATATATATATATAGTGTGTTGTCATATATATATATATATATATATATATATATATAAACACTTTTTTAAATTTTAGTATTTATTTCAATCTAAATATATACATATATAATTCAAGGACTTCTTAAACTCTATGTATATGTATACATACATAAAACAACAAAAAAAAATATTAGGAATGATATTTTATTTTTAGATAGATAGACATTAGATTATTATCTATCTATAAAGATATAATAATAATTATAAAAATTATATTCATTTATTTATTTATTTTTTGTTTGAAAAGAATATTGACTTCTTTAGAACCTCAGTAACTCAAACCAAAATATCCTGATTATTCATAACAAATCAAAGACTCAGTGTATCTTGTGTTTTTTTAGACACTTTAACAAATGTTTCAAACTGGAAATATGATGAAATTCAAATTTAAACAGAAGGAAGTACAACAAAAATGATCTAAAATTGAAAGAACATCGTACAACAGCAATTTTAACCTTGAAAAGCAGTCTAAACTGTAAAAGTTCAAAAAGTATGCAGGTTTAAAAGCCATAAGGACTTATAAATAATGACAGAAGTGTGACCTGGAAGCCACACACACATTTCTGTCCTCTCTCCTCTTCAGCAGGACTGATGCTCTTCTGCTGATGCTGAGACTCAAGATGAGAGGATAATTGCTTTGAAATGAAGATTAAACACTGAGAGATTTGACAGTTCACTGAACTCCTGGACACCATCGGAAACCATCTGCTGCGTTACCACGCCAAACTCACATCAAAACCTGACTGCAAATCAGCTCATACAGCAGCTGTAGCACTGAGGAAGAGAGAAAAGCAGCATCGTCCAAAGCCCTGGAAGCCCACGATCACCAAACACTTAACAAATCAACCGGTCTGACAGAAAACAACAGCACACAGACACACAGCACAATAGATGTGATTGGTCAAGATGTAACAGAGTCTTACACAATAAATATATGGTAAAAATGTTATTTATTCCTGTGATCAAAGCTGAATTTTTAGCATCATTACTCCAGTCTTCAGTGTCACACGATCCTTCGGAAATCATTCTAATATGCTGATTTGATGTTCAAGAAACATTTCTGATTATCATCAATGTTGAAAACAGTTGAGCATTTTTGTGGAAATACATTCACGGATGCATTTTTTCAGGATCTGAATAGAATATAAAAATAAAAACAGCATTTATTTTAAGTGGAAATCTATTACAACAATAAATGTCTTTACTGCCACTTTAGGTCAATTTAATGCATATACTGTATGCTGAGTAAATTAATTTCATAAAAATAAATAAATAAATATTACTGACCCCATAGTTTTAAACAACAGTGCACTGTGTTGGTTTTAACAGCAAATGTTGCTGTTAAAAATCAAAACGATGCATTTCTAATGACATATTCATACCATGCACACAAAATTGTCAAAATTGGTCCTTTATTTGACAAACAATACATCAATAACCGAGATGTAATCATTAGAGTATTGTGACATGAATAGGCCTTAAAATAGCAAGATTTGGTTCTTGGTGGGCCTACCATTCATAAAACAACAGAAATGCTGCTGAAATCTACTTCAAACTGGTTGTAGAGTGCATTTTATAACATACTTAGTGTAGTTCTTTACAAGTATAGCGCACTACAATGCATCACCTTGTATCACTGCTCATTTGCATAAAGTAGACTGAGCTTCCAGTGTTGAAATGCTGAAAACAGCTGTGCTGCTTCATATTTTTGAGAAGACTGTGATACTTTTTTTTTTCAGGATATGAATGAAAACATCTTTACTGCACTTTTGATCAATTTAATGTGTCTTACTGAAATATTTTGAATATGTATTAATAAATACTGTATATATATACAGTACACACATACACACACAACCTACTGTATGTTGTCTTCAAGGAGAAAATAAATATGACCTCTTTAATGATTTTCTCATTGGTGAGAATCTCAGAGCGTCCTGTGGGTGTGTGGAGATAACAGTGGCCTATGTCTTCAGGCAGATTCACACCGACAAATTAAAAGCACTGAATAATGAAGGAGCATTTATCTGGTTGGGGGACCTGCTGAGTTTGAGAATCTGAGTCTGGCGGTCAGTTATCAGATGATTGGAGTACAGCTGTGGGTGAGATGCTCTACGGGTGATTTACAAATGACATTTTTGCACCCTTAAAGAGCACAGCGGGAAATAAAGCCAACAACTTAATTCCTATCACAAAGATAGTGAAGGGTTCAAACTGTGCTCGCTTTGAGGAGGACATGTAGCTGTTTATGACACTCAAGACCTATCAGTGTAATATATTCCTTGCGTGTTTATATTTTATATACTAGTATGGAATGTAAAATGAACCTGAATTAAAGACAAAAAATGCAATTTTATGAATGACAATTTAAGATTTCAAAATTATATGAACATATATAAATTCCTTCATAATATTTTAGCTACTGTCACTTCATTTTGAATCTGAAAATCTTAAGAATTCCTGTTTATAGTTGTTGTTTTTGCATTAAACTGCCGTTTTTATCAGTTATATCTGTTTCATAGATATGTTTTAGAGTTATTTATAACAAAAGATTGAGTCACAATGTATCAAAAAAAAAAAAAAATGTCCCACAACCATCCATCCCCACTAATAATGAATTTTGCAGCTGCATCATTAAGACATTTGGATTCAGAATAAAATGCCAATGATTCGTTTCTTATAAAACAGTGCTGGCTTCTGGTTAAAACATGATATAATGCACTACAGAACATACCATACATGCAAAAGTAAGATAATGTCAGTAAAGTCCTGCACCATTCAGAGCAGGTCATAGTGATGCTCACATTACAATAAAAATCACCCTATAATGAGCCTTATTGTGAGCATAACAATCACACACACACACACACAAAGAGAGATCAGAGTTCACAGGTGACAGTAATGCTGCCATTTGATCACTCCTGATAGAGGCATTCAGGATGCGTTTTACAGAAACACCTGTGTGCGTTTATGTGTGTAAATGTGTGAATGTGTTTGCTTAACGGTGATACTTGCTGTTCATAATCCTGACTCAGTCTTGACACCATTTCACAACATAAAGTCAGCATGAAATGCATTTAATGTCCATCATGTGACTTATTTCCAAATCACTCAGGATATTTATATTCAACTAAGAAAATAATTTAAGGTGAGACTCGATTTTGACCATCAGGAATTCAAAGAACAATAAAAAGTAGGCTATGATAGCTATGATAGTATTAAAACTCAAACAGAAAAGTTTGCCTAAACAGAAAAGTTTCAGCATTAGAAAAAATCATTACATTTTGAGTATTACATTACTTATTGTGTTTATATTGTGTTCTATACTGATGCATAGACCTGGGACATCAGGAAGTAAATGGGGTGAATTTCATGTTGTTTTTAGAGTCTATTTGTCACATACTGATATATAAAATCATGTGCTGTGCAAAAACAATGAATGCAGAATAAATATATATTGCACTGCTCGCTCTCACTATGTATATGAGAAATTCTGTAAGTATGTATTGATTTTGGTGATTCTGTGTTTATTTTGCTATCAGTCATTTGGTTTTCTACTGGATAACACATAAAGCTGGATCAGGTTCAGTGTGTTTATGGCTCATGGGCTAATGTCACTGCAGAGACACATTAAAATGCATGAGACATGATTAACTAAAACCCTTTTTTTGTAGTGCTAAAAACATACTGTATGTTTGGTAGAAAAAGGGGAGTAATATAAATTAAGACTTACAGATACATGCAAACGAGTGCTTTACTGAATGTTGTGAATTGGATTGTGTGTGTGTGTAACTGTGTAAATGCGTGTTGATACTACAGCAAGCAAGTGATATCTGTTGTTAACAATCCTGACACAGATTCACCTGTTGTCTCCATATCACTTAAAGTGCTCACCTAAAGTCAGCATAAATTGGCATTATGACCAGTTTCACTTAATGCATAATATGACGCATTTCCAACAATATACAGTAGGCATATTGTTAAAACAATTCAACAAGATAATTTTATAAACAAAATTATCAAATATATAAAATAAGAAAAATTAATTATAAAATAATATATAGATATTTGAGTGTGTGTTTTTGAAATTTTAGAAAATATTTTAAAAATTAAAATATTAAGTTTATATAATAAAAAAAGGAGAAGATGAAGTCAGCTATAAAGGAAAGCCTTTTCAGAGTAACAGCAGTTATTACTTTGTTATGAAAAATTATGAAGACAAAAAATTTTCTCTTGACAATAAGGTGCACAGATAAACCATTCACAAAAAAAAAAAAAAAAAACGCAATTAGTAAAGTACACAGGGTCAATTTTTATGTTGACTTGATCATTGAAGCCTGTGTGTCTGGTAAATATCCCAGCAGTTGTTGTGTTTGGTTAAAGGTGAATGAGACAGAATGAGAAACTACACAGACAGGAAGAGATTTTGAGCCTTCAGAGGCCGGATGCTTGAGGTGAGCCAGTTCAACACACACACACACACACACACACACACACACACACACACACACACACACACACTTTTATTCTTTCAGTGCTTGTTTTAACTGCAGCAGCCTCAGAACCTGCACTGAATACCGATTTCATCTATTTGTCTCTCTGCCATCTTTGACAGTTTTATGGCTTCATTTTTACGGTGACATGAAAAACAACATGAATTACAACCCCATCTAACAGATAAACAAAAACAAACAAGTAAACGACTACAGTAATGAGATTTTAACATTTTATGAAGAAACGTCACAAGTGGTTGCCAGTCTAGTGCTATGCTCTCTGATTCTGATCTAGGGTCCCTCAATGTAAGTTCTCACTTTCACTCTCTCCCTCCATCCATCTCTCCCTCCCGATGGGGCATTTTGTAATTAAAACCCGTTCTGGATACGCCCCCGCTTGGCAATTCGTGCATCTCTTCCACCCTCGTGTCTCATTAAACCTGTGGATCAGAGCGCAGCCTTCATTCCTCTGTCCAACACTTCATTCACACCGGCCAAAGACACATAAAACCCACAGGAGCGATGGAAACACAGTAAAACAGCATTTGGAAATGAAAATCTATTTGTCTGAGCTGCATCCAAATTTGCAACAGCAAACAGACCAGAAATGATTCACTCTCAATTGGAGCGACCTTAATGACAGCTGACGAAGCAATGTGGGTGTGAACCGCAATGCGGCAAAGTTCAAGCTACTTTATGTAAATGAGTCTCAATGCGAGATGATACACTGTAGTGCACTATTCTGTACACAAAGTATATAATATGTATTATAAAATGTGCTATACAAACAATTGTAATTGAATTTAATATTTCTATTGCTTTATTGATGGTAAGCCCAGCAACAACAAAATTGTGATATTTTAAAGCATTTTGAACCAAATAAAGGATAAATTTTATCTTTGGTGTGACTATGTCAATAGTTTTGATTTTTAACAACAAAATTTGTGGTAAAATTCATAATTAATATTTAACCTCTTAACTGCTTTCGTTATGTTCCAAATTTGAAGTTGATATCACAAAAATTGAGGTTCCTGCTACACCAAAAATAGCCACCGTGTGATGTGACACCCAAACTCCATTTACTTTTTTTAAAAAAAAAAATGCATTTACCTGTCACAGATTTATACATTTCTGGCATCAATATTACTTCTATAACAAAATAACCACCAAATATTGACCTTGAGGCTCAGACAATATGTTTTCATATCAATCATTGTTATCAGTATTTGTTTTTCCTACAATAAGTGCCTTTTTAGAGGGTGATAGAGCTGGAAGCTGATGAAAACCATTCATATTTTTGGATGAGGCCAGTGGTTGAGAGCAGCCCAGAATGATATTCCACTGAATGCGATTTTGAGGGGCCCCATAGCAAAATCAGTGCAAAGGGCCCAGAATTCCTAGCAACGGCACTGAGAGCAATCATGTTTTCAGGCACATCCACAGTTTATCACCTTATATTTACCCCCATACTCCCCTTTCCTTACTGCAACCCGACTGAGGAGTTTTTCTCCACACGGAGGTGGAGGGTTACAACAGGCTCCTCACAAACAAGTCACACTTCTCCAGGCCATAGATGATGCATGCAATGACATCACATGAGACCAATGTCAGGCCTGTATTTGCCATACCAGAAGATTTTTTTCCGAGATGTTTAACTAATGAAAACATCTATCATGATGTGGATGAGAACCTGTGGCCAAACCCACAAGACAGGGATGAAAAAAAACATAGAAAGAGCAGTGAGGAACTGCGACATTTCTAATCTAATTTTTTCTTATTTAAAGTTTTTTTTTTTTTTAACCTGTTGTGATTTGATAATTTCATCAATAATTTTCAAATATTTAATGATTTTCTTATTTAAAACAAAACTTTAAATAAGAAAAAATTAGATTAGAAAAGTCACAGTTCCTCACTGCTCTTTCTATGTTTTTTTTCATCCTGTCTTGTGGGTTTTGGCCACAGGTTCTCATCCACATCATGATGGATGTTTTCATTAGTTAAACATCTTGGAAAAAAATCTTCTGGTATGGCAAATACAGGCCTGACATTGGTCTCATGTGATGTCTGTGCTTTTCTCTCTAGTTTATTACAATAATATATGAATGTGTAGAACCATAATGAAAGCTGCATCCTGTGTTTTGAACAACTATATTTAATGATTGTACTAACAACTACACAGTGAAACTATGGGTATCTTGTGTATGGGTGATCTAAAGTAATGTTCCTATGATATTTCATAATAAATGAGTATTTTGAACCAATGCTTCTGCAAATGCAAGGCTTCTTTAAAGATATGAACGCAATATGCAAAGTTTTGACCATTGGACAGCCTGCGTTACAAATAATGACTGTTTTGAGTTTTGTGTCTAGAGTTTTGAAAAATGACATGAAAGTTCTGTTATTAATGCAAAAATGATTGTACAAAACTGTAAAACTGTTTTACTGTATTTTTAATCAAATAAACACAGAACTGGTGAGCAAAAGAGACTCAAAAAAAAAAAAAACATTTAAAAAATCTTACCGACCCCAAACATTTTAATAGTAGTGCATGTGGTTTTGTTGCTTTGTGTTGCATTTTTGTCTCAGTGTGGACAGAAAAATTAGGCTACTTGATGCTGGACACTTGTCACCGCTTGTACTGTACAATGCAAGCGACTGACTCAATAAAACAAAACTAGAGCACTGCACGCTCACATTGCAGTCAGCCTCTAGGAGTTGTTCTAGTTTTGTTGTGTTGCATTGAGCTTCTCAGCCCAAACGGCTCGATATTTGCTCAAAAATGAATGAGGTAAACACTGCGTGTTCAGTGCAAATTGGGTTTAGTGAGGTTTAAAAACAGCATGTGCTTCTGAAAGAAAAGCAGGGGGTGACAGCGAGTGTGCCTGAATGTATTTCATGAACTGTGAAGAGCTGGAGAGAGGATTAGATGTGAACAGAGCTCCAGTGTGTGTGTGTGTGTGTGTGTGTGTGTGTGTGTGTGTATGTGTGTGCGTGTGCGCGTGTGTGTGTGTGTGTGTGTGTGAGCAAGCAGCAGACGATGAGTTTAATGTATTTATGTGTGTGGTGTTTCATGTAATCTTAATGGAACTGAAGCACTATGAATAGTATTTACATACTGAAATGTGTGTATGTGTATGTACAAATGCTCATCCAACCATGGAACTGAAATGTGTTCCTTAACCCTGTAAAGCCTGACATATGAAACAATAATCAATTTTTTTTTTTTTGAAATTGAGCAGTGTATTAATTTTTTTTTTTATACCACATTTGATACATCAGCCTTTTTGACTCATATACTGTAGTTTGATAAAGTGAGAATATGGAGAGAAAACACCTCAATTTTATGCCGAGGTCCATACTGAGCAAAAATATGCAATTTGATACAGATGCTGATATTTATATGGAGAAAAAGTAAGATAATATTCTGTTGCATGTCATGTAAATCAATGATATCTTTATAGCAGTATACAAGATACTTACATAAAATGATATAAATATCAGTCCTCAATCTATATCTTCAATAATATGTCTTGGTAAGATGATATTTAAATGCTTCGTTTTATAATTATAACATATAATGCAATGCAATACAATGATGATTGAGAGATGAACAAATAAACATTCCCCAAAAGCCTGATGATAATTTTTGATACTCATAGATTTTTCTAAAAAAATTATGATGGATAATCAAGTAAACCTAAATTGTTTCAGTCCAGTAAGTGTTTATCTTGAAATATTACAACAATATAAAAGTTATTCTTATGTTCACTTCATAAAAATCAGTAAAGATTTCACAGCATAAAGACCTCGAGCTGAAGGTGGAGGTTTTGTACAATTACACTAAAAGGACTTTTACGTGCTAAAAACAAAAGTGTAAACTATCAATCAGACAACAGAAAGCATGTAGTAGATTGTGTTCAACAGGTTTAACAGCAAAGTTTTAATCATGTTGATCATTTTGAGGCCTTAAAAATGTGTGTTTCAAATATGATACAAAACAGTCTCAGAAAAAAATGTATGAAAGCTGTCACTGAGACGGTACCCCTTTCAAAAGATACTACATCGCACCTTTTAAGTACAACCCGAATTCCGGAAATGTTGGGAAGTTTTTTAAATTTGAATAAAATGAAAACTAAAAGACTTTCAAATCACATGAGCCAATATTTTATTCACAATAGAACATAGATAACCATAGACTGTATAAAAACATGGACGTAGTGTCCGTGACGTCACCCGTAGGTTTATGAAGAGCGTTTTTGAAGCTCAAAGTGGGCGGAGTCGGCCATCGCCATCTTGGCAGCGCATCACCGCGCGTCACTCCCAGATAATTGAAAATGGGCAAAGAGGCGGGAGTTGGTTGCTGAAACCACGCCCACTTAGCTCGACGGTGGTGACAGCAGCGGCAATCCACCTGTCACTCAAGTGGCCACGCCCTTAATTATGCAGAACTTTAAGGCTTAATACAATTTAAACGGATGACTTACAGTTAACTCAGATTAACTCACAGTTGTCATGAAGGGCAAAATTAGTTATATAGACCAAAACCACTTTTTGTACCAGGCTGTAAACATGTTTTTTTCTGCTGTAAAGTTGGGCATTTTAACATGGGGAGTCTATGGGACTGACTCCCTTTTGGAGCCAGCCTCTAGCGGCCAGTCAATGAATTGCAGTTTTAGTCACTTCCGTGTTGGTTTCACGAGAGAGAGCGGGAGGTTGCCGCTTGTAGATAACATAAAAAATGTTTAAACTGAGAACTTTTACAATTTTATGCACAAAATGAGCTCATTTCAAATTTGATGCCTGCTACAGGCCTCAAAATAGTTGGGACGGGGGCATGTTCACCATGGTATAGCATCTCCTCTTCTTTTCAAAACAGTTTGAAGATGTCTGGGCATCGAGGTTATAAGTTTCTGGAGTTTTGGTGTTGGAATTTGGTCCCATTCTTGCCTGATATAGGTTTCCAGCTGTTGAAGAGTTCGTGGTCGTCTTTGACGTATTTTTCGTTTAATGATGCGCCAAATGTTCTCTATAGGTGAAAGATCTGGACTGCAGGCAGGCCAATTCAGCACCCGGACTCTTCTACTATGAAGCCATGTTGTTCTAATAGCTGCAGTACGTGTTTTTGCATTGTCCTGCTGAAATACACGTCGTCTGGAGGGGAGCATATATTGCTCTAAAACCTTTAGATACCTTTCAGCATTCATAGTGCCTTCCAAAACATGCAAGCTGCCCATACCATATGCACTTATGCACCCCCATACCATCAGAGATGCTGGCTTTTGAACTGAATGCTGATAACACGCTGGAAGGTCTCCCTCCTCTTTAACCTCTTTAGGACACAGCGTCCATGATTTCCAACAAGAATGTCAAATTTGGACTCGTCTGACAATAGAACACTTTTCCACTTTGAAACAGTCCATTTTAAATGAGCCTTGGCCCACAGGACACGATGACGCTTCTGGACCATGTTCACATATGGCTTCCTTTTTGCATGATAGAGCTTTAGTTGGCATCTGCAGATGGCACGGCAGATTGTGTTTACCGACAGTGGTTTCTGGAAGTTTTCCTGGGCCCATTTAGTAATGTCAATGACAGAATCATGCCGATGACTGATGCAGTGTCATCTGAGGGCCCGAAGACCGCGGGCATCCAACAAAGGTCTTCAGCCTTGTCCCTTACGCACAGAGGTTTCTCCAGTTTCTCTGAATCTTTTGATGATGTTATGCACTGTAGATGATGAGAACTGCAAAGCCTTTGCAATTTGACATTGAAGAACGTTGTTTTTAAAGTATTCCACAATCTTTTTACGCACTCTTTCACAGATTGGAGAGCCTCTGCCCATACTTACTTCTGAGACTCTGCCTCTCTAAGACATCCCTTTTATGTTACAGACCTGATGTCAATTAACTTAATTAGTTGCTAGATGTTCTCCCAGCTGAATCTTTTCAAAAATTTCTTGCTTTTTCAGCCCTTTATTGCCCCCGTGCCAACTTTTTTGAGACCTGAAAAAAGGTCAAATTTGTCAAAATCAGACATCAAATTTGAAATGAGCTCATTTAGTGGATAAAAGTGTAAAATTTCTCAGTTTAAACATTTGTTATGTTATCTATGTTCTACTGTGAATAAAATATTGGCTCATGTGATTTGAAAGTCTTTTAGTTTTCATTTTATTCAAATTTAAAAAAACGTCCCAACATTTCCGGAATTCGGGTTGTACTAAAATATACCATTTAGGTACTAATATGTACCTTTAAGGTACTAGCATGCACCATTTAGGGCTAAATAAGGAACAAGTGACACTTTTAAAAAGCTACAAGCCCAGTAAAAACGTTTGAACTTTTTCTGAGAGTGTAGGCTGAAAAAAAATGAAGAAGAGCTTCATAAACTGGCGTAAAGTCAGTATACCCACAGCATGTTAAAAAACCAATTGGTGATTCAATAGAGTCACCAGTAACACTCAGAACAGGCCTAAAAGATGGACAGCTGCACAGTGCAAATTGTGTTATCACAAATTTTAGGGCCAGTTTGCTCGTTTACTTGATTTGCATGCTGTAATTCCTTTAGAGAACCAACGAGTAATCAACAGTGGCAGTGGGCGCAAACCTTTCTCAGTGATTCCCCCTGTGTGTGTTGAGAAATGAGATCAGGAAAGTCACCGGCTGACGTCTAATGTCATGTGTGACAGCATGATAACGGATGATTGATGCTTTTCTGCTTCAGATGAGTGTATGTTTTGCAGGAGAAGCCAGGAATAATTCATGCTCAAGGTTACTGGATGGATGTTAAATGACAGACTGATTCATTATAAATATCAGAGGTTTGTGTTACTCTGTGCACTATTCACTAGTAGGTCAGTTATAATTATCTAAGTCAAGGAGAGAGCTGTCCATTAGCATCCTATCAATCACCTAAAAATATACAGTTTGCACATGCCTGAGCAGATTCAGCTTTTTTATAATGATTTAATTTTCTTTCCACGTCAGGTGCAATGCCAGCAGAACTTGAAACATCAACTGTTATTTTACCCTGAAAGTCTAAATCCATAATGAGCGCTGTTCAGTGTTCAGCAGGCAGCACAACCAGAAAATGAGGTCTAGTTACAGTATTCAGTGAAGGTCAAAATAAATGGAGAAGAAGTCTTGTTACTGCAATCACTAATACAGCACAATCACACATAACCCTGTCCGGACAGGACTTCATTTCTCAGAGGAAGCGCTCAGTTAACTGAAAAAATGCTAAGTAACCTAAAGTGATCTGCAAGTTGGTGTTTGGTGATGAGTTTTTGGCTCAAGATCTGCATTTAAAGTCACACCAGAGGTGTTCAGCTTGGATTAGGACTTGGCTTTCTGTAGACCAGTCAAGTTCTTCCACACTGACTAAATCAATCATTTTTTTTTTAACCTTGCCTTATACACAGAGGCATTGTCATGTTAGAATAGAAAAGGGTCCTGTCCAAACTCTTGCTTTAAAATTAGAAGCACACAATTCCCTAGAATATCATTATATGCTTTAACATTAAGATTTGTACTCATGGAAATTACTAAAGTAGTCAAACCTGTTCATTAGAAGGGGGTGACCCAATACTTTTGGCAATATAGTGTATATTAGCCTAATGTGCTTCGTAAATTCAAATGCAAATGTACCTCCTCAGAGAGAACTAGTCTTGTTCAAATAGGATTCACGGATGTGTTTGTGTTTTCAGAAAGAAGGAAAACACAGTCCTAATTAATGGAAGGTTAAATGGACTCAAATGTGTTCACTTAAAGAAGATGGAGACACTGCTGAAGGGAGCGAGAGAGATAATGACAGAAAAAAGGTTAGATGACAGGACAGAGACGAGAGCGAAAAAACAAATGACTGCTGAGTGTGTGTGTGTGTGTGTGTGTGTGTGTTTCCTCCACGACTCTTTTAAGCCCTTATTAGGAAGTGAAGAGTGACAAACATAGACAGAGTGCAGCCGTACATCACCGCAGAAAGAGAGAAGAAGGGAAAGAAATGGAGGAAAGAGAGAAACAAAGATTAAAAAATTTAATAAGAATAATCTGAAAATACCCACCTACACAGTGAGAAGGTTGAGATTTTTCAATGCTTACACCAAATCCACATAATAATGCTTAGAAGCGGCAGCTGATAATAAATTAATGGAACAGATTTATTACCCCAAATTAAAAATGTTCCTGCCCATCAACCCTAAATGTCACCCACATACAGGTGAGTGACTAGAACAGGTGATATCAAAATAAAAGTCTTTAAAAATAAATAAATAAATAAATAAATACTTCATACATATCAAGTCAATCAATATAATATAATATAATATAATATAATATAATATAATATAATATAATATAAATTAGAATATAATTTAAATTGTGAAAATTCAGTAACTTTGTTGTGTGCTTTTTTATTTTTATTAGTTTTTTAATGTCTATATAGTTTTTATTAGGTTCTAGTTTTTAGTTTTAGTCATTTTAGTACTCCAACTTAAACTAAGCAAAAAACAAAACAAAACCAAACAAAACAAAACATCTTGCCTTGGCAAGTTTTTGAAATAAAATAAGAATTTACTTGCATCTAATTTAAATAAAAATGTATTAAATATTTTGTTTCAGTTAATGGTTTTATAGTTTTAATTTTAGTTAACAATAATAATCCTGGTTTATTAAAAAATACTTATTTTTATATTATAATATTGACAATATTTTTATATTATTATTGAACAAACACATTTATACTTAGTTAATCTGTATTCACACTATTCACTTACTTAAATGATAAATTCAATGATTAACTGTCAGTTTGCTTGTGTCTTTTCTGACATTTATGAGCACAAATAATTTTGGAGAGGATTTTTGTCTTTAAAGCCACAACTTAATGTAAAAATATACTGGTTTTAATTAAATGTTAAATATATAATTAAGTATTATAGCTATATATAACATTTTAAATTTACCATTTGTTTTTTTGTTTTTCCCACACACAAACACTACTGCCAATGCCACACAAAACGCTGTCACTACCGAAGACGACAGCCACATCACAAGCAGATTATCTCCTTTATGAGTGAATCTCACCCTGCACCAACCAGACAGCCAATCACAATCCAGCTCCGCTTCCTCACTTAGCAAGCAGCTGACCGATTTAGACACGACACATCAACTCATTACTGTCTACAGAAACAAACAACCACATGAAGAGAAAGAGAGAAAGAAAGAAAGAAAGAAAGAAAGAAAGAAAGAAAGAAAGAAAGAAAGAAAGAAAAAGATTGAGGGTCTGTATGTGATGATCACACCAGGGAAACAGCTACCAGGGGTCTCAGATAGCAAATGAAACATTAAAGTGCATTTGTATTTGTGTGTGTGTGTGTGTGTGTGTGTGTGTGTGTGTGTGTGTGTGTGTGTGTGTTTGACGGCCGCCTCTGGGCCCCAGCAAGCAGAACAAGCTGCCGGTATCGATCAAGCTCACAAACCAGACGAGAAGGAATAATTAGATAAACGGGGTGTGTGTGCAGATGTATGTGTTTATGTGCTCTGAGAGCATCACAAGCGTAGCTTCACACTGCTCTGTCCCTGGATCTGATCATCAGTGAGATTCCCAGTGTTTACTGTTTATTCAGACCGGTCCCTGTACGGCAGCGGCGCTCGGATCACTGCTGGTGCGTGAAGCCATCCACATGCTCTTCAAATCAACTGGGTGATTTAAAACAGACCCAAATAAATAAAATAGTTGATAAAAGGCACCAGCATTGAATTAATCAAGCTATTAACCAGCAACAATGAATTAACTGCCTGAATTTGTGATAAAGTCTCCAATTACAAATCCTGTGTGTTTAATGCATTTTCATGAAGATTTTTGCCAGAGCATGTGCTTTATGCCAAAAGTAATAAGTAAATATTGCTGCACATACTGCTCAAAAGGGTTTTTTAATAAGTCTCTTCTGCACACCAAGGCTGCATTTATTAGATTAAAAATACAGTAAAAACTGCAAAATTGTAAAATAATATTGCAATTTAAAATAACTGTTTTCTATTTGAATATATTGTAAAGTATAATTTATTATTGATCAAAACTGAATTTTCAGCATCATAACTCCAGTCTTCAGTGTCACATGATCCTTCAGAAATCATTCTAATGTGCTGATTTGTGCTGAGATGCAGTAAACAGCAGCACTATGTGATGTAGATGTCAGGTCTGTTGTGTACTGATAATGAACACAGATGTGCATGAGGTCCATTTCAGTGTTGTTTTCCTGCCAGTCTGTTTATTAATATCATTACGCAGCACACGACTCTCTCTCGCGTTCGGGCGAGTCGCGGGTCGGTCCGGTCGTCACAGAGACATAGCCTGGAGCTGCTTCATTAGCGCTAGCATTAGCAGAGCCGGCGGGGTCTGACGAGACTCTCTCTTTCAACCAGTTCACAGAGTCTATTTTTACATCAGTACTTTCCCCTGTGTCTTAATTCATTAGCTAAAACTTACATAGGGGCCATTCCGTGTCAACTCAACCAGAGATCCCCAGCTCAAATTTTTGATTTTGCTAATATTTTTTCTGAAGAAAGATAAACATGTATAGTGATGATAGCCAAAATATTAATTGTCATTGATGAATATTGACTGAGTAATCCACTATTTTGTAGAGGAGGGTCAAAATGGCAATTACAGGGAGGTATAAATGACTTCAGAGTGATGGCAGCATCACGATACTATTTTTAGATTAGTAGGTCCGTTGCTAAAATATGTTGACTTTAGCAATCTTTGTTGCATTATGTGCCAATGGTGTCCATTCAAAAATGGGGAAAGAGCACTTTTCAAGTTTTTTCTCCAAAGTTTTGTTTACATAAGAAAGCAAAATTCCCTTTTGAACATATAAACATATAAATTCAAATATTATTTATTTAAATTACCATAATAGTTATTATTATTTATTAATTATATTTACAAATCAAATAATCAATTGATTAAATATTTAGGTTTTATATAATAAAATAGATAAATAGATAATATTTAAACAATAAAATAGATGCTCAGTGTCTATATGTCACATTTTCCAACATCTTAAAGAAAATCTCCTTTCAGAAAAATGTTGTTAGTAAAAAATGCTGGGTTAAATACAACCCAGCACTGGGTAAAATATGGACAAACACAGCGATGGGGTTGTTTTGACCCAGCGGTTGGGTTACTGCCCAGAAGGTTGGGTTAAACACTTAACCCAACTGTTGGTTGAAAACAACCCAGTCGCTGAGTTTGTTCATATTTTATCCAGCATGTTTTAGAATGTAGCAACCAATGACATAACCTTGGTTTAAATATTTATTAATTTATCTCTATTTTCTATTTATTTTCAATTATATTTATTTCTAAATAAATAAGTTTTATTTCTGTCATGACAACTCTCGGAGGGATTGGCATGGTAATGTACATGACAATGTTAATGTATTTGGTCTTGGCGGAATATATCTGCTACACTGCTGCTGAAGAGCAAGTACCGAGACTTGCTACAGCCAATACATCCACAACATGCTGCTGTGAGCATGTAGGAAATACTGCTGCTGCAAATATAACACATGAATAATCTCATATAGAATACATGATCACCTCGTAGCAGATCTGTACAGGTGGAGCTGGGGAAGGTGGAGGGTTTCTGAAGTGCGCTGCTAAACTCCTACAGCAAACGAAAGCCAGGTATTTGAATATTGAGCAATGAGCTCATTGGCTACTGATACAGGAGAAAACCAATCAGCTGAGCCATATGATAACGATGTCATTAGGTCAGATTGAGTTGGACCTATCGGACTGAGCCAACATAAAGTTTCATGCCAGAACTCTGTATTTATACTAAATCATCATCACTATCACCATCACTAAATCATAAATACTTCAAATAATTTTTAAATATACAATTAAATATATTGTTTGTACATCAGCCAGTTACCACAGCCTCTATTAATTAGGTGTGTGTGTGTAAGCCGATGAAAGCCGTCTCCTCTTGAGATTTGGAGGGCAGTGTATTGATTTCTGATTGATGTGAGTGGAATCAGGGCTTCTCTTTGATTAATCTCTCTAGCCGCTTTACTTTTTCATTTCCTGATTCCTCCTTTCAGCTTGACCAGCTGGACAGACTGAAGGAATGAAACGAGGACATGTTGGGTCATTCAGTCAGTAGATGGTAACGGCAAGATGTATTTATCTCTCTATGACAGTCGTACTCCTCTTTTTAGACTGACTGAATGCTCATATTTTTGTGGAAGCACATTCTTTGATACTTTATTTCAGGATCTTTGATGAATAGAAAGTTCAAAACAACAGCATTTATTTGAACTAGAAATCTTTTATAACATTATAACTGTCTTAAATACTGTCAATCTAATGCATGCCTGGTGAATAAAAGTATTAATTTCTGACCTCATACTTTTGAAAGGCGTAATTGTCAAAGTTGACTAAGCAATTTAGTATGCATTTTGCGTAATGTCACAACAATGTGCTTGCCAGAACATAAATTGAAAAAGCTTCAGTTAAACATCTAAAGCATTCTTTGATCTTTGCTAAAATGCTTCATGCTTTGTTAGGAGATGAAAAAGACAAAGAAATATTTTTTTAGTGACCAAAATCACTTAAACCAGCTTCCAAACTCATAAGCAGGAACCTCCAGGAAGACTTGAAGTCATTATATGGCTCTTCTGAAATGAATCTTATGCATTCAGACAGGAATGAATGCACAGTGAATGAGGGAGTTACAGCATGATGTTCAGTGACACTTCTGTCTCACGCCGAGGATGCAAACATAAGCAAAACATTATGCATTACCTGTTGCTGCTATTATAATGAGCCATTTTAGAAGTTTCCCCAATTGTTTTTCATTTTCTTTTCTTTTTTTTCAGCAGTAAATCTGGTGTAATTTTATTCATATAGCATCACTTCAAAATGCCCCATGAAACAAGCTTGCATTGTGCCAAATCCACAAATTCCCACTACTGCATAAAATGTAAAACAAACTACGGCTATGGTCAAACAAGGATTCAACCCAATTTTTGGGCCAATTAAATGAAACTAAATTCTATAAACGATGTCCTGATGAAAAACAATTACCATCTAAATAGGACTGGAGACTGACACCGACGCTGAAATGAGGTCATTGATTAAACTCTCACATTGTGTTTGTCTTTCTATTGATTTCTCCTTCTCTCCTGCAGTTGTGACCCAGCGGTAACTTCATTTAACCAGAAATCTCCCGGGGAATAGAAGAAACCCGCGACCCGTATCCATAAGCAGCCCACAGGGGCGCATCCATTCAGAAAATTGATTTCAGAAAACACCACAACCGTTTTCTTCATCTTTACAGAGAAACCGCAGAGTAAACTAGAGACATATCTGTACATCAGCTCTGCTTGAGAAGAATGGATTTTGTTCAGACCAGACCAGGCTTGTTTAGTTCCCTGGAGATCCGGAGGGCTAAAGACAATCTGAGTCTGGGTTCCCTAGAGTCCTGCTCAGCACGTTACCTTCACTCATCGCTCCGTCCCGCTGGGACAGAGATACACGATTTCAGTGATGCTCATGATATTACACTGATGATGTTCAACCAGTAAGCAAGCAAAGAGCAAATGAATTGAATTTGAAATCCACGTGAGATTTGAAAAACTTGAAAACTCTTTACTTAAGTGCAAGAATTTCATTATTACTTCTGGGTGAATTCAATAGAAACTGCCAAGAAATGTTCAAGTCAGGGTTATCATCAACTAAAACTAAAATTAAAACTAAAACTAAAAAATGATCATAAAATAAAATAAAATATTTTTTTTAGCTATATATAGTTGCCAAAGCAATATTTCAAATTTTCGCTTAGTTTAACTTAAATTACTAAAATTAATAAAGCTAAATAAATAATCTATTAAATGATTTAAATATATATATATATATATATATATATATATATAGACATTTACAAAAAATATAAAATGACACACTATAAAATTACTAAAGCTAAAAACAAAAATAAAAAAATACAATTTAATTCAAAATATTAGCAAAAAACTATAATAGTAATAATAATAATAGTATATCAGTAGCACTAAAATAACACTATTTCAAGTCATATTTTGCCCCAGCATCAAAATAAAATTTGTATTTATTTATAAAGAAAGAAAATTAAGAGCATAATAAAATATATTCTGCATAAAGAAAACAAAGCATGTTTTAAGGAATATCAGTTGTTTTCTTAATATATTGTGACACAAAACAACTACATTCCCCAGTTCATAGCAGTCATTCTACTGTAATTCAAAGAATAAATATATAGTAATTACATTATATTTAAATCACAAAACACATACCTGAACATACATTTATATAGCATAATTATTAGTTTGTTGTTCTGAATTTAATTTATACTTGTTTTCAATCAAAAATAGTTTTGTCTCCATTACAGTAATGAGCACTTGAGGATTTAAATGTATTTTATGCAAAATATAATTTCTTATTTTTTTTTATTTTTATTTTGAGGTAAAATATGAAATAATTGATTGTGAGATTCACCCATTATAATATTTACCCACTGTGTAATATTCACATTTAGCCAAAATGTGAACGAACATAATAATATCTATAACTATACGACAGTGTGGTGCCAGTCTAATAATATTTCAGCACATTTTTACACATTTCCCAGGTGCACAGAGAACTTTATTCTTCAAAAATGGAAACATAAAAGCAATTAAATGCAAGACTCAGTTCAGCTTGGAAAACTATGAAATTAACTAGACTTTGTTGATTGTAATGTATGAGTTTCTGTCATCCACCTCCTCTTGTTCAACTGAAGGTCATTTTCAAAACAAGCTTCTCTGGCTTGACGCATCACAGTATATTTTCGATGATTTTTGTTTCTATGGCAAAGTTATTTCACATAAATATCCTGAATATTATTCAGAAATAGGGCTGTTTAATTAAATCAGAATTATATAAAATATTTAATCACAACGAGAATAAACTCAGCAGGACTTTCTGTTTTTTTTTTAATATTTAAACTCCTTAAAAAAACATATAAATATATGAAAAAAATGAAAAGCAAATCCAAGGCCAAAATAATCCATTCTAACTGAAAATGCAAAGGTATAACCGGCATCACTACAACACTGCAATAATACAAAACAGAGATTTTTGCAACAGCCCACAGCAATCTACAGACATAAAATCACTAATGCCTAATATACATGTGTCTGGATGAGCCAAACATAAAAGGAAAATCTGAAATCTGATTCATAGTACCTTAGAGAGTCCTCATCTCTGACAGGATGACGTCTTCACTAAATCTGAATCAGTGCAGTCGAACCTCCACCACAGCAAACAGAGAGACACCTCGCCCTACTTAAACGCCTTAATGAAATAGAGAAACGTCTCCTATCGTCAGCTTCTCCATCCACATGATCTCAGAGAAGGGCAGACGCCTGACGCTGCATTCACTTTCAAACTGGTTTAATTGGCAAATGGACGAGAATGAGGAGGACAAGAGAGGAACAGGGCAAGATCTCATCCATCATCTACCATGAGGTGCCCTGCTCTCATACATGATATTACAGATATCATACGCTAATGCACTTCCATAACAAAAGCAGGTACAGAGGATCTGATCTAAACCCTTCTAAAGCAGCATCTTAACTCAATAGATCTTCATTAGTGAGCGATCTGAAACACAAGGTGAGTCACACAAATAGCACATCTCTTGAAACACACAAGACTTGATTACCAGTTAATTTCAATATAGAGTACACAACGTGCACATTCAGCAACACAAAAATGCATTTTATGTGAAAAAACACTGCCGATCTGGTTAACGCACAAAAGAAAGGCAAGCAGCTTTCACTTTTTATGTTTTAAATGTGGCATTTGTGAAAGATTTCATCCAGCCAGTTTTCCACAGAAGCACCAGACGAGGGAAATATTGATCTGCTTTCAATCCGTTAACATCCTAATCACGTCTAGATGAAGTCACCTCCAATCAATCGTCTCAGATCAATCAGTGCCTTTAATCAGGAACTACTGCTTGAGAACACAATAACGATAATGATCAATAATGGACACTGAACGAATACATTTAATTATTACTGTCCAATTATTCTGTTCTATTCTATTCTTTTGTTTTTAATTAAATTTTTTATTTTTACAGTTTCCAAAACAATTAACAATACAGAAAAACATAATACACACTAGAAGAATTACAAAAAATAGACCAAAAGCAAAAAGTAAAATAAATATTTATAATTATTAAATATTTATCTAAAACATTAAATAATAAATAAATATTTTAACAAAAAATATTCTAAATAAATTGAAATTTATTCTTAAATATGTAAACATCCATAATATATAAATCAATAAATATTTAAAATATATAATCATTTATTATTTAATAAATGAATTATAATTAATACATACATAGAATGATAGATAGAATGATAAAAAGATAGAGCAATAAAATTATAGTGATAGAATGATGATAGGTAGATATAGATAGATAGATAGATAGAATGATGATAGAAGGATGGGCGGACGGACGGACGGACGGACAGATGGACGGACAGACAGATAGACAGACAGACAGACAGATAGATAGATAGATAGATAGATAGATAGATAGATAGATAGATAGATAGATAGATAGATAGATAGAACAGATCTATCTATCTATCTATCTATCTATTCTATTCTATTCTATTCTATTCTATTTGTTGACCAGGTTGTTTATTCACAGAGTCAGCTGCATCTTCCGCTTATATTTCCCAGTAGAGACAGCTGTTCATGAATGCAGAAAGAGCCACACCTAAATACCTATGCACTCTTTCGGTACTTCAGTCCTGCATTATTTATTCATGTAATAATACACACAGCATGAAATCGATTCATCATTCATGTCATTTCCAAGAAGGTAATTCCAGAAATGCATCGGCTGGAGAGACTCAGTGTTTGTGTTTCTCTGTAGCAGAGCAGGTTTACTCAGCAGTTGGCGAGTCTGTGGACTGATTACACTATCAATCTGCAGTTTGACTGCGGTTTGGCAAACACTGAAGAACTTTACAGGCCCTCATCCTCCAGAGCAACAGAACGCTGAGTCTGTATGACAAACTCTACTGACCTACTGAATCCACACTGACACTGACCTACTGCATCATCATCATCTGACAGACGCTTTCACACTCACTCTCTGAAAGAAACGAACACTCTCATTCAGCAAGGATGCATTAAATTGATCAGTAGTGATAGTGAAGATATTTATAATGTTACAACAGATTTCTATTTCAAATAAAAGCTGTTAAACTTTTTATTCATCTTACAATCCTGAAACAAATGCATCACAGATTCCACAAAAATATGAAGCAGCACAACTGTTTTCAACATTGATAATAATCAGATTTTAATTACATTTTAAAATACTTTCAAATTGAAAAGTTAATTTTGAATTGTAATAATATTTCACAATATTGCTAATTTTACTGTATTTTTATTAAATAAATGCAGCTTTGGTGAGCAGAAGAGACTACTTTCAAAAAACATTGAAAAACCAACATCACATACTGTATCTGTGCAATGCCTAACTAACTGAAGTAGTGACTTAACTATGCAATAAACCTCAGCTAAAACAGACAAAAAATCAAGACTAAAGATCTGCATTGGTAATGAACATACTGACTTCTTTACTCGGTTGACACTGAGAGTGTGAGATTGTAGACTGAAGCAAGTTTCCTAACTAATGAAAGAAGAAAACTTAACATTCATCTTAATCACTGCACCAGCAAAGCTTTACAATTTTATCTCTAATGCTGGTTTAAAATCTCGGTTGAGATAAAAAGCCAGTAATTTTGTAGTATGTACTCCAGGATACATTTCTTTAAAAGCAGAAAAGAGTTCACCTAAAAATGAACATTTACTTATCCTCAGGCCATCCCAGATGTAGATAAGTTTGTTTCTTCATCAGAACAGATGTGGAGAAATGTAGCATTACATCACTTGCTCACAAATGGATCCTCTGCAGTGAATGGGTGCCGTCAGAATCAGGGTCCAAACAGCTGATAAAAACATCACAATAATCCACACCACTCCAGTCCATCAGTTAACATCTTGTGAAGCCAAAAGCTGTGTGTTTGTAAGAAAACAAATCCATCATTACGACATTTTTAACTACAAGCCATTGATTCTGGCCAAAATATGAGCCTATAATCCATAATAACGCTTCCTCCAGTGAAAAAGTCCATCTCCTGTTGTCCTCTCACATCAAAATCCAACAACATATTTCTTTAGAGTTGTTTTGGACTGTTTTTACTTGTAAACAGTCCAAAATTTTTGCATATTTTTCTCCTGATTCAGAGGAGACTATTTTTCACTGGTGAAAGCAATATTATGTATAATGGACTAAAATTAAAAACATCTTGATGGATTTGTTTCTTAAAAACATGCAGCTTTTGTCTTCTCCAGACATTAACTGATGGACTGGAGTGGTGTGGATTACTTGTGGATTATTGTGATGTTTTTATCAGCTGTTTGGACTCTCATTCTGACGGCACCCATTCACTGCAGAGGATCCATTGGTGAGCAAGTGATGGAATGCTACATTTCTCCAAATCTTATGAAGAAACAAACACATCTACATCTGGGATAGCCTGAGAGTATATTTTCAGCAAACTGTCATTTCTGAGTATTTCTGTTCCTTTAACTGTGGATTTCCTCAATCAGTGCAAGTACGTCAGAGTTTTATTGTTCTGTGAAATAAAAGCCAGACACTGTGAAATTAAAGTTTCATTCTGTAGTTGTAATGAAAGTATCCCCATGCACATGCCTGTAGTTTCACCCTGAGATTATTTCAAGAAACTCCAGCATATGGGAGAACTTACTGCTTTAATACGTATTAAAGATTCATTATGGATCTATTCAAGGCTCGTAATTAATTCCAGACTCAGAGACAGCAGATTGTCAAGAGTCCCGTAATTATTTGTTTTCCTTGTCTGTCTGTTATCAGAAGGATCCAAAACTCTAGTAAGCAACACACACAGCGTTAATTACTCCCACCTGGTGGAAACGCTATATCTCCATAACCTTTTCCTAATGGCTGTGAGGCCCATCGGCTCCTAGGTGTGTCATTATAGATCAGGCTGAGATTAGAGAGAGAGAACCAGCAGAGCAGGATTGAGAAACCCGGGTGGGGGGTTCATAGACTGACGAAGGGTTCACGAACACACAATGATGCTTGGCCAATCAAGACACAGAGCTCAGGAAAGATGCCATATTTCACAGCGCTGCTGACTCGCAGAAAGAAACCAAGCCAGGAAAAGTAGACGGATGTCAGCAGATCTCGCTCGCTCTCCATTCTCTCCGTCTGAGATCTCAGTGCTGGACTTGCAGAAAAGAGAGTTCATTCAATTTCACTGATTAATTGGCCCATTTTTCTTTCCTAATGTCTTTATGCATATTTTAAATGGACCTTCTGTCCAGACGCAGTACTGGGATAAGAAATGAAACAGAATTTGGGGCCAAAATGTTTCAAAAAATGGCTCCAAAAAAAAAAAAAAAAAAGTAAAAAATAAATAAATATATATAAAAAAAAAAATAATAATAATAATAATAATAAATATTTTAATAATGAATAATTATTTTAGTATAATAATGCATAATCATATTATATATAGAATTAATCAAATTAATATGTATATATAAAGTTACATTATTATTTTATTATTACATAATACATTAGTATAATTAGTACTACTATATTATATAATAATTTTTTATTATTTTTTATGTTTTTTAAAATTTATTAATTACATGAACTAATAATATATACACATACAGTACATACATACATACACACACTCACACACATACAAACAAATGTGTGTGTTATGTCATATTTTATACATCCATATCCATAATATTAATATTTTATAAAAATATTTGAAATTTTCAGTAAAATTTGAATGGATATTATTCCTACGTGGGTTGACACAATGCATTATAAGTGTATTATAAATGTATTATAAGTGTCTTGTCGACATCATTTACCATTATTTTATTTTTCCATAATTTCCATACAATTATGTTTAAAACTAGCTAAATACAAAGATTCTCTATAGACTTTAAATAAAAATGAGCAAAGTTTGTCTAAGAAAACAACAATTGCTAAAGTGCAATTGGTGAGAACTGTTTTAAGGTGGGGTTTTTTTTTTTTTTTTTTTTTAAATAATCAGCTCTGAAAACACTGAATGAGAAAAGAAAAACTCTCCCAACAAATGAAAAAAAGTGATATAAAAATCTGAAGTTAAACAATAGATTGCTGCATAATCTAATATGAAATTCATCTTAAATCATGAAATGTATTCTAGCCAAAGTTTATTTGGTTATGATATGCTGATTTTATAGGCAACAGCCAGAATTGTTCAGATTAAATTTACTGTGACATATTTGACACAAATGAACAGCATGATGTGTGTTTTTACATGCTTAGAAAAAAAAAGCTCTTATAAAGGTATAAAATGCTCCTTTAATCAATTCCTGGGGGCAAATATTGGCCATTATTAAAAAAAGTACATTTCTGACGCTGTACTGAATGCATCGATCTACTCCATTAATCTCTTAAGAGACTGACGTTGACACAGTAGACGGATGGAGGAGTGAGTGACATGCAGAAAGATGGAGGGGTGATATAAAGGGCAGACGAGGTGAGGGAGAACAGAGAGAGTAATATATGAGGAAGATAAAGAAATGACATTACCGTTCATCTCCACATAGAGACCTTCTGGAGAAAAATGGAAGACGGATGCTTTCTCATCCAGACAAAATAAAAACTGATGGACATGGTCAGATAGAGAGAAAGAGAGACTGAACGATCCTGTACAAACACTGATAAAACCAAACACAAATAAAAATAAAATTAAATGCAATATACAAAACTGGGAGAACCTCCAGAACGTAAAAAATACCAAGCTATCTATAGTCCAGCTGTGAAAAAAAAAAAAAACAGACACAAAAATCCAGGAAAGCCAAAGATGGAAGATTCAGTGAGACTGTACAAAACATGGGGCACAAACAAAAATGAAAAACATCCTCCTAAAATTAAAAAAAATAAAAATAAATCAAAGCATCAGACAGAAACAAATTGTATTTCCAAACATTGCTTCCACAATGATGGATGATGGGGAAAAAATACCAAAGGCCTCCTGGGGTAGAGAAACACAGGCTCTAGTATACTTGTATTGTGTTTCTAAATTAATTACCATTGTACTTTCGTTTTATATTATTACACACAATGTCCCTGCTTTTTTTTTTATATCCTTTTCACTTTATTTACTTGATTTATATGAATGCACTACAGTAATTGTTACATTTAATTAAGTAAGTGTTATTAACATAATGCCACAATTAAGAATATAAATAAATATATAAAAATGATATATTATTGTGTGTGTGTGTGTATTATTGTGCGTGTGTGCGTGTGTGTGTGTGTGTGTGTATACACACACACATACATGTATAACTCATATATACATTTACATATTTTTTTTTCAAGAAAAATAATATATTTTGAGTGAACAGATCAACATTTCAAAAAAGCATCTACTAATTACATTTTTTTGTGAGATATATGCATAAAACAATGGGGGGGATAAATGGAAAACATTTACTTCATAGCAGTTTCTCAGGTTGCTTTAAGATTATATAGATGTCTTTCCTAGAAATCAAAATGAATAATGCAGAAAAATAGCTTTTTTCGCAGCAAATCAATGAATGATCAATAATGTGTCAACATGTTTAGCTTCAATAATCTTCCTGATGCCTGTGTTAAACAGTGTTTGAAGTAATTGCTCTCTTGAGTATGATGTCTGTGAATGATCACACCTGGGAATCCCAGAGGATCAGAAACAAACACACAACCTTTGAGAGCAGTGATGGGTTCAGCGAAATCACTGGAGCTTCCTCTAGTCTGCTCTGAATGTGTCTGAGACCTGTCCTGGAAAAACACTACGTGACTTATAGTTCTTGTCTTTACAAGTACTTTGCAAACACACAGTGACATGTTGGATTTGGGGTTGGGGCAGCAGCAGAAGTCTCAGTTTTGAGGGATCACTCTGATGTATGTGTGTGTGTGTGCGTGTGTGTGTGTGTGTGTGTGTGTGACCCCTGGGCTCTGGTTTGTGACAGGAGCTCAGCTGAAGGCCATGTTTGACAATTCGGCTGAAATTCTGTCTTTTCTTGCCCTGTCACGAGCTGTCAGACCCGGAGAACATCAGCACGATTCTGAACCTCTGCTCTAGCGGACTGAAAACCACAGACGGCCCTCACCAGGGATCTGTGTGTATGTTTTTGTGTGTGAGCTCAAATCATGACTAGCTACTGAAGTTTGCACAAAAAAGTTGAGAATCGTGCACACACACACACACAGACACAAAAACATGCATTTCACTGCAAATTCAAGAAATAAACAAAATTATATTTTGTTTAAAGAAAATTAAGGAATTTTTAGGACCATTAGGATGGTTTTACATTATTTTCCATTGCAATTATTATACAGTACAAGGTTAACTTTAGTTTTAGTGTTTAAAATTAAAAGTATATATATAAAAAAAAACACTTTCATTACTTCTAAACTTAGAAGTTAACTAATATAAAATAAAATATAAAAACTTGTTTTATTTTCTTATTTCTCAGTATAGTTTAACTTGGAGTATTAAAATAAGTAAACTGAATATATAAAAAGTAATAAAAACTATGTATACATATTTTAAAAAATAATAAATATAAACACAACAAAATTACAAAATGAACTCAATTTGAAGTGGAAACAGAAACATGAAAATCTAATTTAAAATATTAAAGGGCTCATGAAGATTTTTCATTATTTTTTATTATCACGTTTTGCACACAAAAAACAAACAAACAAACAAAAAAACAAATATATGCGTGGAAAAATGATCATTTTCAACCCTCATTCTGACCCTCTGTCTGAAATGCTGTTTCTTGAAAGACAAAAATATAAAATGAATACATACAAATTTTAGGGGTGAATCCTGGCTTGGACATGTTTTTGTAAGAGTTACCATCGAAGACATCTACATTCACTTCTACATTTCTATATATTTTCACCTAAAACATTGAAAACATGCTTATTTCCATGTACCATGTTCTATCAAATTGGAAACACACACACAAATGTCATGGAGTTATTTTCATTTCCACTTTTTAAACAAACAGCAGTAACTCTGGCTGTCCTTCTGACACACTTACAGTTCAGCCGCAAGATGAGGTCAGAACCTTGATAGAGAGAGAGAGAGAGAGAGAGAGAGAGCAGGACATGTCTTCAGCTTTATCCCTGGAGAATATGCTTCGCTCTGCTCTGTGTCCCTCACCTGCACTTCCTCTGTCTGACATTGCCTTTAGTGCTATAATAACCCATTTTTATTCTCCATTTTTTACTCTGGATTGCATGGTGGCCTTCTCCTCCTCTCTCTCTCTTTCTTTACCTGTCAACACACCTCAGTGAGTCTGTCGTTACAGAGCGAAAGTAAAAGATGGGTGGTTGGAACAGCTAACTCTTCCCATCTCAGCACGGCCTTTACACTCCACCAGAGTGTGAGACACGTCTCCATCACAATCACAAACGCTGCTACCTCACTGTTCCAGGTCGTTTGGTTATTCTGACATTTCAGGAACATGCTGTTTTTATCTGTTCTGTAGGTGGTTGTGCTTCAGACTTCAGGAAATTTTGGGGTCTGATGCATGTCGAAATATAATTTAATTCATCCCTAGGGCTACACAGTGTCTTTTTCAGGGGGATGTTAATTTTAAAATAAAATTAAAAATATTTTGTTACATTGCTGCATTACGCAAATGAAAGTAACTTGCATGGTTACACTTTTGAAATACCAAAAAAAAAAAAATCTCATCTAGGCTGCATTTATTGATAAAAAAATACAGTAAAATCAGTAATACTGTGAAATATTATTACAATTTAAAATAGTTTTCTATTGGAATATGTTAAAATGTAATTTATCCCTGTGATCAAAGCTGAATTTTCAGCATCATTACTCCAGTCTTCAGTGTCAATGATCCTTCAGAAATCATTCTAACATGCTGATTTGCTGCTCAAGAAACATTTCTGATTATTATCAATTCTGAAAACCTTTGTGCTGCTCAGTATTTTTGTGAAAACGTGGTCATGTCTTTATTGTCACTTTTGATCAATTTAATGCATCCTTGTTGAATAAAAATTAAAAAATATTGTTGACCCTAATAATAGTAGTATAAAGTAACATATGAATAAATTTTGCATCAGTGTTTTTCATTATTCAAAACACTCATTTTTTGTAAATTTTCTCCCTGAAAAGATATGCATGCAACAACTAAACCTTTGAACTTTCCTAAATAAATAAATACTTAAGCAAACCGAAAAATAAACAAATTATACAAGTTAAATTATACTGAACAATATATGTAATACATGAAATTAGATTATGAGGTTTATTTATTGTTGTATAAAAATTTCATTTGACACATTTGATTATTCATATAATCATAAAAAGGTACAACTACACTGTTAGACATTGTTAGACAACACGCTGTTGCCAGTAAGTTACTGTAATTAAGATTTACAGTAGCAAACTGTATTTGATTTACAGTTGCAAACTGTACTGTTTTACAGTAAATTACTGTAAAAAATAATCCAATTCATCAGTATACTACTGTAATTCATTCATTTTAATATGGATTTCATTAGATTTTATCATTTTTATATAAATTCATTTTATTTTTACTCTACATAGGTACTACTGGCATTCAATTAAAACAGACACAATAATTACAAAATATCAAATTCTTCATTTAAAACATTGTATGTATAACACTTAAGAATACAGTCTTCCAATGCTGGAACAGTGGATCTTCACCATTTCTCCTGTCTCTCTTGTTTTGTTCTCATCTCGCCGAGAGTAATGTGTGCGGTGCTTCGTTTGTGTTGTGAATATATATATATATATATATTCTGAAAGTGAAAGTCGTGACGTATTGTCAAATATGGTGACCCATACTCGAAATTGGTGCTCTGCATTTAACCCATCCAAGTGCACACACACAGCAGTGAATAGTGAACAAACGCGCACACACACCGTGAACACACACCCGGAGCAGTGGGCAGCCATTGCTCCAGCGCCCGGGGAGCAACTGGGGGTTCGGTGCCTTGCTCAAGGGCACCTCAGTCATGGTATCGAAGGCAGAGAGAGTGCTGTTCATTCACAATCCCCACCTTCAATTCCTTCGGGTTACAAGCCCAACTCCCTAACCATTAGGCCATGACTTCCCATTCTATAGCACTATATATATATATATATATATATATATATATATATATAATTAAAAAATAAAAACAAAGCAAGTTTATTTAACAAAAATTAAGTTAAGACTGTTAAGAATATGACTAATACTGAATAAACAGTCTATAAGGTAAGGCTATTAAATAGCAGTCCCAAACTAGTTTTTGTTAATACAGTTAAGTTGGTATAAGACACCACAGTCATTTAAGCATATACAAAATAACACAAAGTGGAAATAACATGGTATTTTTGGGTTATGGAAACAACCGTTACCATGAATATACTAACATGAACTGTTAATAACACGTGAAAACTGCTCCTGAATAGAATGAATATCACACCTTCATGCAAATCCTTCCCAGCTAACACACGCAGTACAGTTATGTGATTTATCGGTACTGTACTTTTATTTCACGCGTTGCATGCTCGTGGTTTCTGCGCTTTAGTGAAGTGATATACACGTTCGCGCGTGCTATAGAAGAGTGCGCGCTACGAACACGGTAACATCTGGCAGGACAGGATAGTTCGCTTTTCTGAGGTGAGAGACTTTTTTTCATAGCAAGTTACGAAAATAACGATAGAATAATGACACTGACAATAAATCAGTCCACATCTCATCTGACCGCAGATACTGAATCTGGACAGCGCGTTTTTCTCAGGAATTATTACTGCATCTGACAGAAGTGTCAACAGCTTTCATGCACGTCTTTTAAAATAAAAGTCTTGCATCAGAAAAAAACATTTAGAATTACGTTTTTTGTTGTTGATGTCGTTTCTTTGGCCGTACACTCCGCGACCCACCAGTTGAGAACCACTCCCAGCAGGCACCAGACGTCTATGTAACGTCAGGTTGACGTTGGACATGACGTCGGACAGACGTTGCATTTTGGTTGAAAATGAAAATCGGGTTGACGTCAATATTTGACGTCAATTTGACGTTGACTTAACATTGGATTTTGGTTGCACAACCTAAAAACAACAAAATCTCAACGTCAGCTGACGTCGGTATTGGACATCAATTTAACATTGACATTAGACGTTGAATTTACGTTGAATTTTCGTCACCCGACGTCGCAACCGAAATTTAACCAAATATCAACGTCTTATGACGTTGTGTGCCTGTTTTGTGCCTGCTGGGCTGTATCTAGAGCATTTGTGCTGAGCTAAAAGAGATTCAAATTCTTCCACCCATAAGAGAGCGGGAGAGAAAAACAGTATGAGGTTAAGCATTCAAGACATCCTCAAGGTGAACGAACACATCATTTCCCCATCGCAGTCAGCCTGACTGGAACGACCAAGGCTAATGGATCCATAACTGTGTACTTTCTTTCTTTCTCCTCCCCTCCTTTTCCTTTTCTATATTTACCTCACTCCATCGCACAAAAACAGAAAGGAGAGAGAGTGAGAGGGCAGAGGAGAGTCACACAGGTCACGCTCTTTGACTGGCGTCAGTCTGATGGGCTGTAAAGAGTTAAACGTGCAGAGAGCTTCACAACACAAATGAAGCACCGCACACATTACTCTCGGCGAGATGAGAACAAAACAAGAGAGAAAACATGTGCGGCATGCTGTTTGAGCACGTGTCCAGGGCTTGCACTGTCATAGTGACCATATGAAAGCCAACAGGCTTTATTTTCTGACCAACATGATGAACAATGTGAGAGTGAGAATGAGAGAGAGAAATCATCACTATGTCCAACCTCGAGATGACCCCCTGCAGTGCGTGCTTTATATCATAATGGGACTTCCCATTCACTTCTATTGATTTTTTTTTAACCAATTATGTTTGCTGTACCCTAAAACTAAAGCTATCTTTTATGTAAAACTGAATTTCTTTATTCTAAGTTGTATGAGTAGTCCTTGATTATGCAAAACCCATCGTCATGAAGGCAAGTGCTCCATATGGTTTGTTATACCGTTGCCAGGGTGTTGGTGAATGTCATGCAATTTAACACAAAAATAAAATTGCATGGATGGATGGATGGAATGATGGATGAATGGATAGATGGATGGATGGAATGACAGACGGATGGATGGATGGAAAGATAAAACAAAGGATGGATGGAGCAAAGGACATAATGACAGAATGATACATAGAAAGATGGATAGAACAATGGATGGAGGGATGGATAGAACGATGGATGGATGGAGGGATGGATGGATGTATAGAACAACAGACATAAATGACAGAACAATACATAAAATAATGCATGGAGTGATGGACAGATAGATAGACAGGTGGATGGATGGATTGATGGATTGATGGACTGACAGAATGATAGACAGATCGACAGACAGATAGATGGACTGACAGATGGATGGATACAACAATACATGGATGGATGGATGGACAGAAAGCATAGCAGAAAGATAGATATAACAATGACAGGTGTTTCAAACAGTGTTGTCAAGTCCATGATTTTACCACTGAATTGGGCTACATTTACCCTGTTCCCGTGGGTTGTTTTTGAGTCCATCTCGGCCAACCCCCCAGAATGTGATTTCACCAGAAGATGCAATTTAGCTAGTTTTGGGCAAGTTTTGAATAGCAATTGGGCTGGTTTTGATTCGCAGACCTGGCAACCCTGATTTCAAATAGTTTGCTATGCAGTTGCTGGTAGTTGCTTATTCGCCTAATTCAAAACAGTCCATGCCCAGCTCCAAATATGGACCACTTACCAATTATTGGTAATCTATTGGACTTTCTTTCGTTTAAGTCCAACATGCCACAGAAAAACGACAGCAAAACACACAAAATTGTGCCCACCCACTATACACAATACTACTTTCACTTGGCTGGAATCAGCTGGTGTTGATGCAGGTATCTTGCATCCTGTGGGAATCCAGCCCAAATCTGAATTACTAATCTCAAAAGAACCTTGCTGGCATCCTTTGGCCTGAAGCAGCATCCGTTCTGTCAAAGTTAAACATGTTTATCAGCAAGTTTTGTTCACGATCTGGAATGGCTCAGCTTTCTGCTCCTGGCCTCTAATTTCGCAGGTCACTGCTCTGGATTATTAGCCTTCCGGATGCTTCCATCGTCCCTGAACCAGCAAATCTGTTGAGTTTGGTTGAGAGATATGAGGAGTGGAAGGGGGACACAATGATCTCAGAAGAAGAGAGAGAGGAGCCCCTGTCATGACGACAGATGAATCTGCCAACTGCACGACACCTGCTCCCACAGCGACGGGCTGGTGGCCAATGAGAGCGAGTGGGTGGGCACAGCAGGGTCCTGGCTGACTGTACGCATGCATATGTATGAGTGTGTATAGTGCCTGCCGTCCCAGCAGGCCATGAGTCTGTTCCTGTTCTTCATTCTGGTGATGCACAAAATTACCAAGCACATGCCAGGTAATAAGGTAAAGGGACGGGATCTTGTGGTGAAGAGTAGAGATTTCACAGGCATTTCTATATGCTTCTTTCCAGTGCGACATAATTCTACATTCTGAGGCAGCTGTAATCTGACAATTGAATGTTCATAAATATCTAAAGAGTTTAAAACAGGCAGAGAAAATATTGGCCTAAAATGGTGGAAGGATTGAAAAATACATTGAAATTCAAGAGCTTTCCTAGACTTAAAAAAAAGTATTTTTTAAAATTGTAAATAAAAGATTATTGGAGTACATTTTACAAGAAAATACTGCTTAAGTCTTTCTATTTAAAAATGTCACATTTTAATAATTAACTATAAGTAATTATTTGTTATTTTAATTATTATTATTTTAAATAAAATCCTACACCATTTTTTAGTATATTATTCATATTTTTCCCCAAAGGATTAATGGATGATTAACACAATTAATGAGCAATACTGGATTCTAAATGAAATATACAGTATGATAGACAGAATGAAAGAACGACAGAACAACAGACTGACAGACAGATAGATACACAGACAGATAGACATAGAGACAGACAGATGATAGATAGATAGATAGATAGATAGATAGATAGATAGATAGATAGATAGATAGATAGTATTTGAATGATAGAGTAATAAAATGATAGACAGTGTTAGAATGACAGATAGAATGACGGAATGATAAATAGATAGCTAGACAGATAGAACGAAAGATAGATAATTTCATATATGTTAAAATTATTAGAACAATTATTTGTACGTTCATTAGGGAAATAAATATGAAGAGTGTCAGAGCAGTGGAGTTTGAAAATTTTACACTGAAGCATTCGCTTTGCTTTCATTCAGGAATTGCTCCGGGGTATGTTGTCTACACACGCACGCACACACACACACACACACACACACACACACACACACACACACACACACACACTCACTCACTCAGAGCGTGCAGAAGAGGAATTCTTCTGTGTTTGTGTGAACACTGCAGCAGTTACTGACTTAAACTCTCACTCACATCTCAATGCTGAACACACACACAGAGCATTAACAAGCAGCCAGCCATCACAGTCCCGCATCCCACCTCACAGTCCTGGGACATTTTTATCTGCAATAGTGCAGTCACGCAAGAAAACAAGAGAATGAAGAAATCAGAGGAGAGGAGAGGAGAAATTGAGGATGACCAATGAATGAATACAATAAGAATGTCAAACAGCTCAAGCACACACATGCTCTGCCTCCACGTCTGAGCATCACAAGCACATCTTCAGAGGATTCAAACACTGATGTACAGGAGAAGCTCTTGGCTTGCCCTCTACCTTCTTCTAACATATTGTCTTTGCATGCTTGCATGGTATGTTTTCTGAAGCTAGAGATTGCATATTCAATGACTCTAGAGTTTTCCCTTAATGCCACGTGACTCTGTCATATTAATCTATAAATCAAGAGGCAAGCAGGCACATATGCATGACAAACTGTTGATTAATTAGAGGAAATGGTGGCTATGTTTGGAATATTGTAGCCTACCATACCAATCTGCAGTATGATAAGTATCAGGGTTTTCACTCCTTTTTTACTAATTGATTTCCATGGCTTGAGGGTAATTTCTAGCTGATAAAATACTGTAGTTAAGAACAACTTGAAAAAATGCATATTTGCTATAGAATTTGACATTAATATTTAAAATTTCCCATTATATTTTCCAGGCGGGAATCACAGATGTTCCCATTGTTTGCCATGATTGTGGAAAGCCTTAAATACTGTAATATGCATAAAATTAATTAATTTGGTAAACAGTGGGGTGACTGAGAAATGGATGTCCCAATTATCCTAATTATCTAATATCAACTTGGAGTCTTGCCTTTTTTGACTCAATATTTCAGACTGTGCAAGACATTTTCACAAAAAAAATTAAGATGATATGAATGCCACTTGCTAAATTAAAAAAAAAAATAATACAAATACATAGTGAGTTTGTTACCAAAGAAATGCATTATTCCACTGCTTCAAACTTTTTTATCATTGCATATGTGGTGCTTTAACATTTAACATTTTTAATGGCACTGCAATTTCCGCCATTTCGCTGACCTCGCTGACACGCCCTCTCGACACATCAGCCAACCTGATGTCAGCAAAAACCCACGCGCAAAATGATGAACAGTTTCTCACTGGCCAAGAGAAGCGCGGGCCGCTCCCCTGACTCTCTCTCTCTCGGCTGTTGAGAGTCCCGTTCTGTCCCAGAGACAGGTGCGATCTCTTATAACGCAGAATAATAAATGAATGCCTGTCAGGTAATGCTGCCATTTTATGCATGGTATTAAAAATAAATCGCGCTCTTAGAAAACAGTAGGCAGTATACAGTACTAGTATTCCATTCTAAACAAACCCTGAATACTCGTTTTAAAGGGGAGGGGAGGAGAAGGGAACCTCCATCTGCAGATAAACCGAGGAAACCCCACCTGCATGGTGCATCCCCGTCAGGTCCCGAGCAATAAAGTACCGTTATCACATCGCTGACATTTAGACCTGTTTCATAATCTCAGATTCAACAATTAAAACAATGATGGTATGAAGGTCACACAGTAAGCGTTCCGTTTATGTAACCAAACGTTTGCATCCGTCAATACGTTATAATAACGGGTTTTGAGATGCATTTAAGACTATGCGATCCCCTATTTGCTTTTATTTAAAGCGATCACACTGACATAGAAATAAACAAACATGTGGCCACAGACACCAAAGGGAAGCCCACATAAGCCTATTTATGCAAGGCATAAGTCAAAAATGAATAGAACAGTTCTGCAGCAGTCATGGTTATATGCATGCACACATTATAAATATAGGCTATAATCCTTTATAAACGGTCTTCACATCATCCGCAACTACGAGAATCTACACACACAAACACGCACTAACAATACTTTCAGAACTCAAAAATAATAGCAATAATTTTGCATGTTATCTGCACCAAAAGGACTAATAAAGAACATGTTCTGACATTTAAAAGCAAAATAAGTTGAAGGCTTCGTTTTATTCCATTACACCTGCTCTTTGACTCGTGCTCGTTTACTTTTCAATCCCAAACAGAAGCAAGCATCATCACACTGGGATGTAAGGGATGAAAACGCATCTCAAATGAAGCCGCATTTCACGTTTTGCTCGATCAAACAGTTGTTCAGGACAAGTTGTGGATCTGCGCATTTCAATCGCGTTTGATGTGTTGTCATACCTTGTATCCTAGTTTGCTGTGTTGTTCAGGGCAGGCGTGGCTGTGAAGCGCATGTTGCTGCTGCTGGGTCATTCATTGAAAACTGCTCCGCTTGTGCTGATATGCGTGTCTCTCTCTGCGGTTTGACTCTCTCGTGCTGTGGAAATACTCTCGAGCGCGTCCTGGGTGGGGAGGGTGGTACGTGAACGCGCAGACAACTGAACACGAGAGCGCGCATTGTTTCATCTAAAAGGTGACAGACATGAAGGAAAATAATGAAGTCAGCTGACATGTATACTGGCAAATCTATCTATCTATCTATCTATCTATCTATCTATCTATCTATCTATCTATCTATCTGTCTGCAGTACTGTATGTGATTCCTCAAGCATTCATACAACCCTTTGAAATGTAACATTATGAAATGTTATATTAGAGACCATAATTTTCTTAACTGTATATTCAATACGCCAATGAAAAAGAAATTCTGATATCTGCTTTCTAAGGATTCTGCTTAAAGCCAGAGCAAACTTTACTGTGTGTAAAAGCCATAAAGCTTGATTGTTATAAATGACACAAGTTAGATATAGTAGATACAGGAAATTATTTCATTACACAGCTGTTACTGTACAGTCACTTACACAGTTGCACATTTAATTTGAGTTCCAAACCTGTATGCGTTTCTATCTTATGTGAGACACAAGGCAATATTTTGAAATATGTGTCAGTGTCGTCCAGTGCTCTTCAGAATATCTTATTTTGTGTTCTGCAGAAAAAAATAAATGTCACATGACGGTGAGTAATTGGTAGAATTTTCATTTTAGGGTCAATTATTCCTTTAGGGTGCTCTGGAAGAAAAAAAAGTAATTGAAATGTCATTGAGAAAGCATGTAAAACTAATGTGTAATCATTTAGCAAATACCTAATTGTTAATATTTATTTCATTCATTTCCTGGTACATCAACAGGCTACTAATATTTCCAGCTCTTACCACATTCTGTAAAATTCAGTTAAATTATTTGAGTCATTAACGCCCTCTGCTGGTTATAATGAGAATATGCAGTTTAGTGATGTACCGCAGGAACATAGTCTGAAATATTTCAGTTTGTGTATCTGTTTTGTTCTTCCCAAAATGGTCTCTTATTTTGTTAAGATGAAAATTATAAGTTTTAAAACTAATCACAGTGATAGAAGAGTTAGTTTCAGAGTGAAGTCAGATCAAAAGTCAGATCAGAAATGTCATTAATCATGATATTTATTAGGTGTCTTTACCAAACCAGACTTTTTAATTCAGATTTTTTTTATTTTGTATTTTAGAAAGTCAATAACTTATTGGGTAGATTACCATCACACACAGTCTCTAACATGCACAGCAACAGATATTACACTAAAAGGCCATCATCAAATCTTTATTCCATGTGGTAAAAAAATTTAACAGACGAAACACTGTTTAATGAAGTGTCAAGTCCAACAGGTGGTCACCTAAACGTTCGTGTAAAACACACATTAGGTCGTGTTAATGTGCTGAAGTAATGAGAAAACAACAGGTTAACCGCCAAACCCTATTTACTTACAGCCAATCAGATATGTCTTCTGGGCACGTTACGTAATTAATATTCATAAGCCAAGTGCCTGCTACAGCATAGCGTTTGTATGTTCGCTCTTTGGAGACAGGTCTATCTTACGTTGTTGTCATCCCCATCGGTATCTATGAAGCATCAATACCGATTTAGTCTTATCTAAATCATTATATACACGTTGACTGGAAAAAGCCCTCTGCTGAAATGGTTTCTTCCATGTTGACAACGAAAGCCAGCAAAGTGAAAGTAACAGTTACAGGGGCCATTTTCCTCAAAATAACTGCGTCACGGTATTATAGCACAAAAAGTGAGTATCAAATGTCTTTTTTGATACACAAAAGCTCGCGTGATGACAACATTTGATAGATAAACACCATTTGTAAAACGTAAGCCAAAATAAAATCGACGCGAAAGCAGCTGTAGATTGAGTGCCGTTACGTCGTCGCGGGGTTTGATGTTAACGCGCCTTAATATTAGGCTATAACTAAAACTACAAACTACGATTTTCGCGTATTGTACTGCATCGTTTAGAGTTAGACTATTAGGCTATTCTGACTCGTTGACCTTTTATGTTTTGTTTTTGTTGTTTTTCGATCGGATGTTGCTGACACCACCTATCCTACAGTATGTCCTCACCCACATCAATGAAATTTAATCATTGTGAAAAATCGAAAAATAAGAATCCTTTAAAGTAAAATAAATAAAATAATATAAAAATAAAGCAATATTTATAACTAAAACAACAGAATTTAACCCTATTATAACTCATTGTTTTCACAAAAAAATTCCAAAAAATAACCTCGGGGTGTGACTATTTCTCAAATTACAGTTGGTAAAGCTAAAGCAAAACGGATCATACCAAGTAAACCCTAGTGGTGGGGGAGCCAGAAAAGATGAGTCAAAACCAGGAAATGGTAGATACTACGTGTGAGCATCTTTGCTCAGACAGGTTACAATCATAAGTGAACTTCACTTGTTCAAAAACATATTTTAATAGCCTTAATTTATGCCTTTGGTGTTTACACAAACAATCCCTTATTACTCACATAATGTGGTGTGTTGTGACTAAATTCGGTTTACTCAATAGCAACATTTATAAATACATTCAGGTTAATAAACATTCTGTGTGGCTAAAATGTTTAATGTGCCTGATCTTATGCTTCTGTTATCTCCAGTCAGAGGCTGTAGAGGAGATCAGACTAATCAGACGCACCAGGACAGACTCCTAAGAGGACAGAATGAGTCATGTACAACAATTCAAAGATGGTGATTTTTCTCCGGGATGCAGGTACTCTCATTAAAAACTACATGAAATCAAAACTTAACTTTTTTTTTTTTTTCTGGTTTTAGACACATTATCAAAACAATTTACATATGAAACAGCTTAACTTTTCAGTTGATGACTCCAAGTCCTCTTGTTTGCTGTATTACAGTTCAGTCCAGCAGGAGAGCTCAGATTCAGCAGAGCCCAGCTTTGTGTCATTGAAAAGTGACTGGTCTATGGATCCTCCACTACAAATGAAGAGTGGAGACAGAAGCCAGAGTCACAGGTATGCAGTCTCAGGTGTTACCTTAAATTTCAGTATATACTAACAGCATTACTTTGTGTACATTATAATTTGATTTTTGCAGGAAATTTGTATAGCGAATTCTGTTTCGTTACAGTTTGGCTCAGCAGAAGAGCTCAGATTCAGCAGAGCCTAGCTGTGTGTCATTGAAAAGTGATTGGTCAATGGATCCTCCACTACAAATGAAGAGTGGAGACAGAAGCCAGAGTCACAGGTACACAATTGTTTATGGTAAAATTCACTGTAATGTGTGACCTCTCATGGCTTAATGGTATACAGCCTCAGGTGTTTTTTAAATTTCAGTATATACTAATAGCATTTCATGTGTACATTATGATTAAGATTTTTGCAGGGAATTTGTATTGTGAATATGTTCTCACATTAAATTGGCCTTGGATTGGAGTGTTTAATAGCAGTGTATAAATATGATGGACTTGCTCATGGGTTCTTATCATAAAGGATGAATATGGTAACTTAAGAAAATTAAATGTGACCTCTGTTCTGTTACAGTTTGGCTCAGCAGAAGAGATCACATTCACCAGAGCCCAGCTGTGTCTCTATGAAGAGTGACTGGTCTATGGACCCTCCACTGCAAATGAAGAGTGGAGACAGAAGCCAGAGATACAGGTAGACAGTTGTTTATAGTAAAATTCAGTGTAATGCATGGCCTCTGATGGCTTAATGGTACACAATCTTAAGGCCTTTCCACACTGAGCGCGAAAAAGTGAAACAAATATCAGACATGATGACGCGCTGAAATAAACAACGGACTCCTATGGATGCTTCCACATAGACCGTGAACATTTGTGCACCGAAAATGCGAATGTTTTATTTTCGAACCAGTCCGATGAATCTTTTCAGTTTCGCAAAGCGAAAACATTGGCCGTCCAATAAGATTTGAGCATTACATCACGTGGCCAGAGCAACTGCTGTTACCCAAATGGTTGACGCAGTGGCGCTAAAAGCTCAGAAGACTGTATTGACCACGAGCATAAAAACACAGAAGTAGAGGACTTTCAGAGTCAGAGCGCGTTCACTCTTTAGGTCTTCCGTAATAAAAAAATAGAGTGAAACATTCTACACATAAAATATGAAAGCAAATAGACTTATGATTATGACAATATATTTTCTGTATTTGTTTTATGCAGCTCATGGTATTTTTATAACAATAAAGGATGTTTATGACAAATTTTAAGCAGTGTAGGGGGTCATCGGATGCAAAATTCACTTTACAAGTTGTTTGAACATAAATGTGTGTTGGAAGTGTGTGTACACATCCATCCTATAATGATAAAAATCTACCTATTAAAATAAAAATCCCTATTATAAAATCCCTTTTCTCAAATCAGGCTGTTCTGAGATTCCTGTCAGAATGACGTAGTTCTGCACAGACCGCTCCCAGGATAGTTGATTGACAAGGCCGTCTTACCTTAGACCCGCTCTGAGTGAGCTGAGAGCTGTCTGCCATTGTGTTGACTCCGATGCAGGGGATGTCTCTGATTAAGCGATTGAGGTGTTTTGTTGTTGGATGTAATAATGAACATAGCAGTCGTCATGTATTCCTGACATCTGAGCCGCTGAAGACACAGAGGATTAACATTACTTTTGTTTTGAAGGGAATGTGCCAATCCCCGATCTGCCTAAATGCGTCTATGTTCCAGAGGTGGGTAGTAACGAGTTACATTTACTTCGTTACATTTACTTGAGTACATTTTTTGGGTAACTAATACTTTTAGAGTATATTTAAAGATGGGTACTTTTACTCTTACTCAAGTACATTTTTAGTGAAAAAACGATACTTTTACTTCGTTACTGTGGGCGACGCGCCTCTCGTTACTTTATCTTAATGCAATACAAGTTAAAAATGCTTCATTTATTCCAAACGCTCCGTCTACTTTTCTCTGGGCAGTGAGCGATGCCCATTCGCGAATGATTCATTCTTTTGAGTCAATTCTGTTCAAAGGCTTGATCAAACCAGTTGGAAAACCAGTAAATCGATTTGCGAATCAGTTTGAATGATTCGTTCAGTTCCCTGCCGCATGCACTGAGTCGTCTGAAGCGGTTCTCACTCAGAGTTGTAACAGAAAGTTTGAGAACATCAAGAGCGTTGAAGACGTGACTTTGGATCTACAGTCATTTGAAAGCAAATCTGCAAAGGCTATTCATAGTTTTCAGTCACGTGACCAGCTCGAAGACCTGGAGGACAAAATATCCATAGAACTGCAGGACAAGCCTGTCAATTTTCCATCCGTTTCACAGGCGCAAATATTTAGATCACCTCTCAAAAGAATAAAACAAAAGTATGTGAACAAAATGCAAGTTTCGGCCATTGACAATCCATGTTAAGCACCCGCGGCAATATTTCAATCATTAAACAGTGTGACAAAACGTTGTAAAAACACTTAAAGTGCCTTAATATATTTAAAACAGTAATATTCTCTATATTAATGATGTATTGTTTGGGCGTTCCTATGAGTGTGTGACGTCACGTGAAAACTATCAGTTGTTTGCTAGCTATGAAGATCTTTATTAGATGAACACCGCGTGTGCTGTCTACGGTTCCACAGGTATAGATGGGCTATACATTCGATTACAATACACTATACCACAATGGCATTACCAGTTTGTTGTACATGTACCTTATACATTAAATACAATGTACTAGGGCTGTCGCGATTTGTCAATTTTAGTTGACTAGTCGATTTTTCAAAATCATCGACTTCATTTTGCTCGCGTCGACTAACCGGCAAAATACCGGAAGTGGCGCATTTCACAGACGAGAATCCATAAACACATTATTAGACTATTTTCCAATGCTGCATGATATATTAAACCCATTTAAAAATCATAATTAAGCATAATTGTGAATTCACAAACGCTATGATTCAATTAAATAATTATATGCGATGCAATTCTAACACAGTATATGTGCTTTAATTATTTACATGCGCGTAAGTTAAGTACGTGCGTCACAGTAGTTCCACAGAAACTGTTATCATTAACATGTCTGGAGCATCTAAAACTCCATCTCTGCATGTTGTTGAGTTTGGGTTTATTATAAATTTCACCTGGGAACGCAACGTGCGCCATTTCATCAGATTTGTAAGGTAAATAATTTGTAAACCTACGCAAACACAGGAGAATACATCGCTGTTTCAAAATAAAAGCTCAAAACCTCACTCTGAGTTTACACGTTTTGACGTCCACATATTCATTTAATTACAGTGGCTATAGCATTTCTGTCCTAAAGAAATGGACAAATATTAAAGATTAAGTGGACATTTGAATTAAATGGTGCTTGATCAATATTAAACAAGGATTAGATCGCACAGTAATGTGTAAAAACAATCATCAGGCCGTCAGCGCCCCCTGCAGGCTTTTGTTGTAATGCATAATCTACATTAGCTCTATTGTTTACATTTACATTTATGCATTTAGCAGACACTTTTATCCAAAGCGACTTACATAGCATTCAAGTATAATGTGTTTATAATACATTATATATTTTAACAGTTTTGTTCAATAAAACCTTATGATTTCTTGCTTTTGATACTTTATTTGAACTAATTATTATTGCATCATTGCTATTATATATGTATTTTAAGTCATTTTGCTCACATCTATTTTTAATTATAACAAAAAAATGTATTATAATTATAGGGCCCTATGAAATACGTTTTATTTCCAACTTTAGTTTTTTCCATTTTCATTTTTCTATACTCTGTTTTAATGGTTAAATTAAATTTTATTAATCAAAAAGCCTGTCTAATTAATTGAGTTTTACAGTTTAATCTGTACCAAATTCTGTTTTCCATTATTTTCTGGATTCCATTTTAATGGTTCCATTAAATTTTAATAATCAAAAGCATCTCCAATTGATTTTATATTAAAAAAAATTTTATTTATTTATTTTTTTTTTTTTAGAAATACTGCACATTTACATTTTTCACCTAAATAAATTCTGGTAAATAATATTTCTGGTAAATCCTCCTTTAAAAAGTGTTTTTTGGTTATAATTTTATTATTATTAGACTAGAACACGTGGATATGTTGTCATTCTTGCACTATAATACTGAACTTTGATTTCAGTGATTTGGACTATGAGATGGACACTTGCTTCTTGCACTCTATGTTGCACTTTACTTTTGCTTTAAAAAAGGATTTCATAGAAATTTGGATTTCATTTGGTTTAATAAAATATTCTTAAGTAAAATTGTTGATTTTTTGGTGGGAAATTAATCGTTTAGATGAATCGACTAATCGATAAATTAGTCAATAGATTAATCGAAATAAAAATAGTCGTTAGTGGCAGCCCTACAATGTACAATTTATACATTAAATAAGCTGTCACAAATTATGAAACCCGCGTTAGCTCTGCGCAGCGGCACGACCTGTTCCGAGGAATGCCTAGACACAATTAATATTGATATTTTCACAATATTTACACTTACAGAAATATACATTTGTTTACATTTTGCAGAACAGACGGAAGAAGATCTGTCAATGTGCATTTGTTTCATTATGTTCAGATGTTCAGTATGTTTGGAATTTTCTTCTCCGTGTCAGAGCTTATATAGCCTACATATATACATATATAATACATAATATACTTTAAAATATAATTTAATTCAGTGATGCAAATCAGAATTTTCATCAGCTGTTACTCCAGTTTTCAGAATCATATGATCCTTCAGAAATCATTCAGTGTTGGAAACAGTTTTGCTGCTTAATATTTTTTAGAGGCTGTGACATTTTGTTCAGGATTCTTTGATGAATAGAAAGCTCAAAAGAGCAGCATTGATAATAAATCAACATATTGGAATGATTTCTGAAGGATTATGTGACACTGAAGACTGTGTGTGTGTGTGTGTGTGTGTGTGTATATATATATATATATATAGATAGATAGATAGATATTTTTTATCTATATATCTAAATAAAAATAGACTAGATATTCAGTATATGATCCAAAGTAACTAGTAACTAACTACTTGAGTAGTTTTTTTATCCAATACTTTTTTACTCTTACTCAAGTAACTATTCAGACTATTACTTTTACTTGAGTAAATATTTCTATAAGTACTTTTACTTTTACTTGAGTACAGTTTTTGGGTACTCTACCCACCTCTGCTATGTTCGCGCGAATCATTCGTGATCCAGCCTCACCTACAGAAGAAGTGAGTATAAGGTTTTTTTGTTTTTTTTTATGAATCTTTGCAAATCGCCTTTCTTAATAATGTACTAGTTAGCCAGTTTCGCGGCTAAAGTTTACAGTCTGCTCATCACCCCACGGAAGAGAGGGGCGGGGTCAGCAGAGCTCATTTGCATTTAAAGCAACATGGACTAAAAAAACAGCGAACAGAGCTGATTTTGACAGGGTAAAAAAGGTGTTTTTTACACTACCATTGAGAAATTTTAATCAAAGTATGTTATAGAGTTTTCATTAAGACCCTAAAGAATCATGTCAACTTGTGGAAAATGGGCATCCGATGACCCCTTTAAACATACAAAGAGTGCATGTCTGCCAATTATAGAATCAAAGTCAACTATAGATTACAATCGGAAGTTATTACAAGCACTCGATGATGGTTTAAAGTGGGTTTTAAGCAAATATATTAGACTGTCAAATTACAATTACATTAGGACTGTCAAAATTAAAGTGTTAATAACGTGTTAACGCAAATTCATTTTAACGGCACTAATTTTACTAATGCGCGATTAACGCAGCGCACATTTCTGTTTCAGTGGCCTAGCCCGTAGTTGGAGAAATGGAGATACACAGTGTTCCCAACTTAGTGACTTTGTCGCTAGATTTAGTGACTTTTCAGACCCTTTAAGCAACTTTTTTTTTTTTCTTTTTTTTTTTTTTTTTGAAAAAAGCGCCTAGCAAAAAATCTTTAGGTTCGGAGACACGCCTGTACTGCTGCGTGAGGTCTTGCTGTCCCAGAGAGCTATGTAGTCTTAATGGGTCGCGTTTCAGTCACTTTCATATTCATTCCATTGTCTGACAACAGAAACAGTAAAATATATCAATGAAAACAGTTTTATTGAGAATTTAGCTGCATCAAAATACAGTAGGCTATGTGGGCACAGAGAGGCAAACAAATGTAATAATAATAATAAATGTACATTTTGCATGTTCAGAAGAAGTGAGCTGCCCTGTCGTGCGAAAATGTAAACAGGCTTGTGTAAGTAAATTGCTCAGTGCAAAGAAAGAGAAGTAATAGGAACCTGGTATTTCTATATTCTTTTTTTTTTTTCCATGTGTTTAATAGACATGAACAAGTTCTTTGAAAAACATCTATGACCTTTGAAACATGTCTAGTCTTCATTCTCTATGTTGACTATGGTTTCACTAATAAACATACATTTGCACAAACCATCCATATTTGTCCATGCCCATGTTGATTAGAATATTAAAAACTTGAAAATTATTAATTTAAGGTACATTTAGAACAGATAAAAATGTGCGATTAAGTTGCTATTAATCACGCGTTAACTCATGACAATCATGCGATTAATCACGATTAAATATTTTAATCGATTGACAGACCTAAATTACATACGTTTTCAAGTGTAGCTTGATGCTAATTGTACCTCTGTTTATATTTTGCGATGTATTCTTGTAAGCATTATAGATAATTTGTGTTTCTGGTGTAGAACCAAACTTTATTTATCTTAATTTAATGCTGTATATTGAACAGCGGACGATGTTAAATCCATATACGAGATACATATCTGAGGAAAAATACATTGTTGGTCGGCGCTACCTAGCGTGCAGGCGTGAATTAGCAGAAGGCAAACGGTCGTTTCGTGCTTGGTGTGAAAGCAACGTTCATCAGCGATTCGCCTCGCTTTTCCGCATCGCGCTCGGTGTGGAAAGGCCTTTAGGTGTTACTTTAAATTTAAGTATATGTTTCAGTATATACTAATAATATAATACAATGTAACATTGTGTACATTATTATTTATTATATTCTCACGTTGCAGTGGTCTTTGTGTTCAATAGCACTGTATAAATATTATGGGCCTGGGTTCACATAGTACAGTATAGATACAGAATAGAATAGAATAGATCTTTATTGTTGTTGTCAAAGAAACAACGAAAAAGAAGAAAACTGAAAAATTCCACCAAGTAGTCAATTCATTAGCCTCACTGTACAAGCGGTTTATGGCTGCTGTAAGCTATGTAGCAATTGGGAATCTGTTTACAGAATTATTCAGTTAGTATTGATTTAAAATATCAACATATTTGAATGTTTATTTATTTATTTAATGCCATTTAAGGCGAATCCTGCGACCCAGACCAGCTGTAACAGAACCTGTCTGTAAAAAAATGAAACATGACAAGTCTGTGAATCAACCACAGAACTTTGATGAAAGCATGTATCCTGGTATCAGGTAAAATATTTTGACACATAACAAAAATCGGTAAGGACAAAATCAGTTGTTTTATATGTAATATTGTATTATATAGAGAACAAAATATCATTCTCTCTTTATGGCTCTATACATGTGCTTGTGATTGTGTGATATTCTATTATGTTGATTTTACAGCCACGACTCCAATTCTGAAGTCCTCAACATGTTTAAATCAAATCTGAAGAATAAGTTTCAGTGTCTGTATGAAGGAACTGCAAAGCAGGGAAACCCAACACTCCTGAATGAGATCTACACAGAGCTCTACATCACAGAGAGTGAGAGTGGAGAGATCAGTAATGAACATGAGGTGAGACAGATTGAGACACAATCCAGGAGAGCAGCAACAGAGGACACACCGATCAAATGCAGTGACATCTTTAGAACTTTACCTGGACAAGACAAACCCATCAGAACTGTGCTGACAAAGGGAGTTGCTGGCATTGGAAAAACAGTCTCTGTGCAGAAGTTCATCCTGGACTGGGCTGAAGGGAAACAGAATCAGGACGTCCAGCTCATATTTCCACTTCCTTTCAGAGAGCTCAATCTGATGAAGGACAAAACACTCAGTCTTTCAGATCTTCTTCATGTCTTTTTCCCTGAAACAAAAGAAATAGACATTTTCAGTGATGAATATGAAGTGTTGTTCATCTTTGATGGTCTGGATGAGTACCGTCTTCCCTTAAACTTTCAAAACAATGAGACACTACAGGATGCGACCAAAGAGACATCAGTGGACGTGCTGCTGATGAACCTGATTGTGGGGAATCTGCTTCCCTCTGCTCTCATCTGGATCACCTCCAGACCAGCAGCAGCTGATCTCGTCCCCTCTGAGTGTGTCCATCGAGTGACAGAGGTACGAGGCTTCAATGAGCCACAGAAGGAGGAATACTTCAGGAAGAGAATCCGTGATCAGAGTCTGGCCGATAGAATCATCTCACATCTGAAGTCATCAAGGAGCCTCTACATCATGTGCCAAATCCCAGTGTTCTGCTGGATCTCAGCCGCTGTTCTAGAGAAGATGTTGAGTCAAGCAGAGAGTGGAGAGATTCCCAAGACTCTCACTCAAATGTACACACGCTTCCTGATCCTTCAGACCAACATCAAACATGAGAAGGACTATGAGAAGAACGTGACAGATGAAGACATGATCCTCAAACTGGGGAAACTGGCTTTTCAGCAGCTTGTGAAAGGTAACCTGATCTTCTATGAGGAAGACCTGAGAGAGTGTGGCATTGATGTGATAGAAGCATCAGTGTACTCAGGATTGTGCACTCAGATCTTCAGAGAGGAGTTTAGCTGGTATCAGGGGAAAGTCTTCTGCTTTGTTCATCTGAGCGTTCAGGAACATCTAGCGGCTCTATATGTGCATCTGTCCTGTACAAACCACAACATAAATGTGTTTGAGCCAATTACCAAACAGAGTTTGCGGTCTAAAGATAAAGACTGCTGTCAACTCAGTTCATCGGAACATGTTTCATTATCTGAGCTGCATCATAGAGCTATGGATGAGGCTCTACAGAGTAAAAATGGACATCTGGATCTTTTCCTGCGGTTCCTTCTGGGTCTGTCAGTAAGCACTAATCAGATTCTTCTACAAAGACTAATGACAATGACAAAAATTAGCTCTAACAGAAAGGAGGAAACAGTTGAGCACATCAAGAAGAAGATCAGAAACATATGCTCTCCAAAAAAAATCATCAATCTGTTCCACTGTCTGAATGAACTGGGTGATAATTCATTAGTGAAGGAAATACAACAGTATTTGAAATCTGGAAAATTAGCTGAAACCAAACTCTCCTCTTTGCAGTGGTCAGCTTTACTGTTTGTCTTATTGACATTAGAGCAAATGATGGATGTTTTTGAGCTGCATAAATTTGTTAGAAAAGAAAATACTTCAGATAAAGTTCTTCGGAAGCTGCTTCCTGTGATTAAAGAATCCAGAACAGCACAGTAAGTAACACTGATGATCTCTACACTATCAAAACATTTTACTGAAGCAGGGACGCGGGAAATGATTGAGGTTGAGGGTGCTGTCTGTGTTGGGGGGGGCGCGTCGTGTCTACAAAACAAGTCAAAGGTCCATGAAGCACAACAAATGTATCGGTGAGAAAGTGTGCTGGCACTTGTGCTGTGGGATCTGTGAACCCCTGTTAGTGCTGACCCATGTTTCCAGTGACTTGAGAGGTAGTAGTGACGTAGCCTATAATCACAACCTTTGTTTGTAAGTCTTACTTCTAGATTTGATCATCATATTTTGATATTTGATGCTGTAAAATTCTGTGATTTAACATTTAAAAGCAAAGAGTTTAAGACGGCCAAGAATATTATTATTAGTAAATACAATTATTATTATTATTATTATTGTTATTATTATTATTGCTGTTACTCAGTTTTTTCAACCCTGATGAGTTTGCCTCCCTAAAGTAATTTAAATATATAACTATCAAAGTAATCAGTTCACACTAGGGGTTGAACGACTTCTGATTTTTTAAAGTCGAGTTTTATGTGATGAAAGTCGAGTCGAAGTCGACTAGTCGCTGATGACGTCATTAATGAACAAATAAGTCTGGAGCTGTGACAAACCCCTTGTGTACAGCTGTGGCATATGACACAGTGCTGCCCACATGGCTATTGCTCCTATAACAGCTCATTTTTATCAGTTCTTTTGTCTTTGGGTCGTTATATTTCTCACAGATTTCTGCTCATTCTAAATCAGATACAGATAAAGTAGCACAGTAAAGATTGCATTCATATGAATGCATTAGTGAGAGCGATTGCGTGTGTGAATTAATTCTACCTGGCAGCGACTCTCTACTAGTAGTGAAGCTGTGGGGTTTAGTTATTAAGAAATATATGCTTGAACTTTTCAGTTTCTAAGCTATTTTATTGAGAAATCACAGAACAGTGTTGACAATACATTTCCGCGCTGAATGATTCTGTGCACGCGCGATCTGCGCGTGATGTACGCACTGAAGCCTATGTGTGTGCGTTAAGCCGGGCTCACACTGTGTGATTTTTTTTAAAAGTCATTTAGGATTGTACTTGTCAGACTGTACGAACATGATGATCATGTCACACTATGGGATCTCAGTTGTCATTAATGTCAGACTGTACGACAGTCGAGACGAGTTAAAAACGGGTGCGTGCAAGAAAACTTGTCCGGAGTTTTACATTATCAACCTAGACACGTCCAGTGACTGCGAACTGCATTGCACGCGGGACCGAAATGTTGGCTGTCATTAAAAGTATATGAATGGCGGCAATACCGGTGTTGTGCCCATTTTCGACCCCTGCCAAATTATTACTCCCTCTCGTTGAAATCGCTAACTGATTGCCTAATCCTAACCCCACCCCAAATCCTAACCCCTCCCCCACACCTAACGCTTAACCTACCAATACTAGGGGGGTAGTAATCTGGCAGGGGTCAGAATTTGGCACAACACCGGCGTCTTTAAGAAGAATAGTGTATGCAGCTCTACACACCCACATGAAAACAGTGGTGCAACCAGTGTTTATATAGAAAAGGCAACATATCAGATGAATTCCGTGAGCGGAGGACGGGAGCGCCAGAGTTTATGGCTGATAGAATAATTCTCTAGCATTAATTCTGCTCATAGCTTGTCTTGAAAAACGAACACGGTTTGACATTCATCGTAGGGGTAGTCACACTGCAGGACTGTTCGCCAAATCAGAATTTCGTCGGAGGTGAAATTTGATCGCAACAGCCATTAATCGGCTGTCGGTAAACATGTCAAACCAGCTATCAAAGACTACAGATTTTAGCCTAGGATTATAGGAATCGTTTAGGATTTTCAAAATTTGTCCCAGACCAAATCGTGGCCAAAATCACACAGTGTGAACCGGGCTTTACTGAGCAGCAGCGCATTATAGTAGATTAACTGACCTGTACTATAAGCTGTTTAAAACGTGCATTCTCCCGTTCAATTTCGAGCATCCAGTAATATAATCACACGTCTTGTGGAGCGCTTTCAGAGTATGCATTTATTTGTCATTTTAACTGTTTGGAAATGTAGCGTAAATGTGGAAGTCCTTCAGAGATTTCTTATCCTGTTGCGCCCTCTATAGGACCAGCGACTAGTCGACATCAAGCTTAAAGCGTCATGGCAGAGCATTAAAGTCGACTAGTCGACTTATCGATTAGTCGGTGCAACCCCTAGTTCACACATATGATATTTATGAATAAAATAATTAGATTTTACATAGATGAGGAAAATTAAGGCCTTGGAACTGCTGTGCAATATTATGGGATATCCGTCAACTGGATGTGTGTTGCATCACAGCAAGAGGTACTTTTTAACTGTTACTGTGTTAAATTTATTGTACTTAAAAACTTTCAATCTCTCTACAGTTTAGAAGACTGCAATATCACAGATAAAAGTTGTACTGCTCTGGCTTCAGCTCTGAAGTCAAACCCCTGTCACCTGAGAGAATTGGATCTGTCTCAGAATAAAATAGGAGACTCTGGAGTGACTGCTCTCTCTACTGGACTGGAGAATCCTCACTGCAAATTAGAGAAACTGGGGTATAATAATCTTAATGACATGATACATTGGTGTTTTCTACATAATGAAGATGTTGTTAAACAGTGTTTGTTCATTGCAGATTGAGGGATTGTGGAGTCACAGGTAAAGGTTGTGATGCTCTGGCTTCAGCTCTGAGATCAAACCCCATACACCTGAGACAACTGGATCTGTCTGAGAATAAACTAGGAGATTCTGGTTTGCAGTTACTTTCTGATCTAAAGGATGATCCACATCATAAACTGGCAGAACTATACTATTGTGAGTGTATTTTTATTTGAATCTTTTAAATAGACGAACAGGCCTAGTATGTGTGTAATTGGAGAATACAAGATACTAATTCAGCTGTACTTGAGTCTCTGTACTTTAAACTGTTTAATACGAGTTTAATTATGTGATGTGTTTTCATTCATATCTCTGGCTGTTTTTTTTTTCTGAAATAGATCTGCTGATGCGATAGCAGTAATGTCTCATACTCATATGTGACTGTTTGTGTGTTTTATTGTAGGACTCCAGTCCAGTTTCCTCAAGATCAGCTGATGGTGAATAAAAGCCACTTCAGAGGCACACAGTCACACAATCAACAGAGACTCAAGACAGTATTGAAAACTGTGATTTGTGACTTTGTAACTGAATTATTTCCTTGTTTTCTGCTCTTTTAAATTTAATAATTTCTCAGTGTCATTTTATTGGAATAGTAGAAAGCATTTTAGACACCAAGGTACTAAGTGGATTTTTTTTTTTTTTACTCTCTGAAACAATTCTCAAATCTGAAAATTATTTCATCTACTACACAAATTTAATCCCAACATTTCTGATCAATGTATAAAATGCATTCTAGAGATAGGAACTTTATATCGTTTTTGGAAATGTCCCAAATTCAACTTTTTTTTGGAAAAGGCTTTATAATTTTTATCTCTGGGGTTGAAACAAAATGTAGCAAATATCCTAAACTCTGTATACAAAATATTTTCCCTGTAACTTGCACTTTAACTAGCTCTGGTACGAAAATGTTGATATTCTATTTATTAGAAGCAAAACTAACAGTAGCTTGTGTAGGAGATCCTTGAACGGACACACACATACCGCGAGCAGACTCATTCCAGAGGGATGAGTCAATTTCTGGTTTCACCTCTGGAAGTCATAAAAGTAACTAAGTACCTTAGTTGTTGCCTAAATGTCTGGAATAAGATCCTGTCTTGCTAATCTCTATCCCCCCTTGAGATCAGAACGAGCTAGAGGATCAACTTCACCAACGCAGAACAAAGGAAACTTCTGGCGGGAAAGATACCAGATCCAGATGGTAAATGAACTTTGAGCAGCCCATGTATAAATTGACGAACTTATCAACAAACGCGCGATGGATTTACAGTCGTAGGCCTGACTTAAACATATGCCAGAACTCCTCTCCCGGACACCTTCTGACCTCAGGAGTACTCGCGCCCCTCCTTGAGTGCATGCCTTTTCCAGACAGACAAAGGAAACACGCAAAAGTGCGCCAAAACTCCAAAAGACAATATTCAAGACTTTTAAGTAATGACAATGTATTCCCAAATTATGTGTGTTATGACGTTTATCAAGATTATTAACAAAACCCTGCAAGGATTTTCTGTCACGTGATTACACGGGCAGCTCGTTAATTTATGCAGAGAAATGGAGCCTAGGAAGCTGAGCTCCACCTTGCAACAAGCGGATTGGTACCCCAGCTCCGGGGCGGACCCAAAGTGGCCTGCTTAAATTCTAATGTTCAACTAAACTCAACGCTCTTTGCCATGGTTTGAAAACTGCTTCAACTTGTGCGCTCATACGCCGTATCAAACCACCTCATTCCAAACTTCAAGCTCTTCAAGAAAACTTCTGCAACCAAGAAAGGAAAAGAAGAACTTCTAGCACGTCTCATCCAGAAAGGCAACCCGCCAATCACAGGCGGAATTCCCTAAGAGACGTCAGACCAACAACGGTTCGCCAGCCAATCAGCTAAGGCCGGGGATTCCCTCAAAGAGACTAGACGAGACACTCCAGCAAACCTAACAAGTAAAACAAATCTCTTATCTATTGGCTGAAAACGGCGCAAAGTTGTTGTTAATGGAAAGATAGAACTAAGCTCTGCTTTGTTGACTTTCTGATAACCACCGAAGTTGAGACTTCCTTCATAACTCATAATTCTGCATAACTCCGTCATTTGTGTGTGTGTGTGTGTGTGGTCGTATGTGTGTTTAGATGATTTAGTCTCATGTAATCTTAGAAGTAGCTCGATAAACTTATCTCATTGTATAGAGCATTGTCTGTGTTTTATATTTGATTCATTTACTGCCTTGCGCTGTCGACCCTTGCTACCCTGCTCAAATTTGATAAATTACTATTTTGTTTGTTTTATTGTTGGCCACAAGCAAGATAAACAAAATTGTTAACATATACTGACTTTAATGTCTCGCTGGACGAGCCGTTAAAAGGTATAAACTATACGTTTTGATTAATAGAAATTAATCAAATCAATATCTATCTTTACGACGCAATTTCGTAAAGCCAAAAATTCAAAATAAAGATTAAATCATAGCTAAATTCCTAAAGTTATTTTACACTTGTCATTGGAAAAACACAGAAAGCCCTCATTTTAAACAATGGTTACAAGAATGGTCTCATTGCTTGGTTTTGGAAAAACTCACATTCATTGTTATGGGAAAAAAAGTTTTTCAAAGTATGGAATCCCTTTGATTTTTGAAGAAAGCTGATCCAGATCTATTGTCTGTGTAACCTGGCTTAATTTGCATCACGCTATAATATTAATGTACCATTGTTCTGACATTTGTGTTTGTGTATTGTATGTATAATTTAGATTTTTTTTTTCATTTACCTATTTATTGTTCTTTATTTTATTTTTTTTATTTCATGTTTCTAAAATCAATAAAGACCATGTTAAGAAGTTTTTGCATCCATAAGCTGCACCCTCAAAGCAGTACCACACCCCTCTTAGCCTGTTCAGTTACTTGTTAGCTCCAAGCTCCACCCACCCAATCTCAAGCCAATTAGAACTAGCTCACAGACTTTATTAGCTGCACCTGTCCACAGCTTCAGCAAGGGAACCTTTTTTGATTGATTTTAACCTACCCAAGGCAAATTTTAAATTTATCAAATTTAAAGAGGTTAGATTAGATTTTGGTATTGTAAAAGAATGTAAAATTATTGTAAAAGTTATTTTATAGTTGTCATTTAATTTTCTAAAGATGTGTTCCACATAAAGTGTTAACATTTGAATGACAGACTCAACAGTTCTCCATATGCAGTAAGCTACACAGGCTGAATAGATTGCTTGCTTAGATTATATAAGTAACATGACATTGACCTTCAGGCCTAGTTCATAAACTTGATATGAAATGTGCCCAGATCCTCCACTTAAAGATGAATAAAAAAGACATCAATTGCTTCATTGGGTATTTTTATATTTATTTTTTTTATAAAATTAATTAAATTTAAAATTTTACAAAATACATTATATACACTACCAGTCAAAAGTTTTTGAAGAGTAAGATTTGTATTTTTTTTATTTTTTTTTTTATTTTTTTTTTAAAGAAGTCTCTTCTGCTCACCAAGCCTGCATTTATTTGATCCAAAACACAGCAAAAGCAGTAATACTGTGGAATATTTTTACTATTTAAAATAACTGCTTTCTATTTTAATATATTTTAAAATGTAATTTAGTCCTGTGATCAAAGCTGAATTTTCAGCATCATATGATGATATGCTGTTCAAGAAACATTTCTGATTATTATTATTATCAATATTTAAAGCAGTTGAGTGCATTTTTCCAGGATTTTTTTGATGAATAGAAAGATCCAAAGATCTGCATTTGTCTGAAATAAAAATCTTTTGTAACATTATACACTATAAAAGCTTGAAATTATAGAAAGTAATACTTTTATTTAGCAAGGATGCTTTTATTTAGCAAAAAAATTCTACTCCGCTGTTTTCAACATAATAATAATAAAAAATGTTTTTTGAGCAGCAAATCATAATATTAGAATGATTTCTGAAGGATCATGTGACTGGAGTAATGCTAAAAATTCACCTTTAAAATCACAGAAATAAATTACATTTTAATAGAAATATAGAAAACTGTTTCAAATAGAAAACAGTTATTTTAAATAGTAAAAATATTTTTAAAATGTACTGTTTTTGCTGTACTTTGGATCAAATAAATGCAGGCTTGGTGAGCAGAAGAGTCTTTAAAAAACATTAAAATCTTACTGTTCAAAAACTGGTAGTATTTAACAAAAGATATGTTCCAACTATCATAAAGTCTGAGCAGTTGAATGAACAGTTGAATGAACAGTTAAACGATTAGATGATCAGATAAACAGTTAAACAGATAAACACTGCTTGATAAGCAGTACACATACATACATACATAGGCTACACAGAGAGATTCCTTGCTCTGATAGATTATTCACAGAACATGGCATGGACCTTCAGGTCTTGTTCTTCAAGACAATTTGATATGAATGTGTCCAGCTCCTCCAGATACTCAAAGATTAATAAAAAGACATCTCTTGCTTCATCCGATTCTACCCCCAGGTAGTCTTTGATGGCATTCTGTTGATTTTTACTGTCCATCTGGAGAAAGGCAGGCCCTTTCACCTCCCCACAGAATAACTCATGGTGACTCTGTATCCAGCACCACGCCAGACCAATGTCCTTTGCAAACTGTGACTTTATGTTCTCTTGGCGCTCCTGTTAAAAATAGAGAATACATACGTGTTGGGGGGTATGTGTGTCCACTAAAAAGTATTTACCTCATCATTTACCTCATCATTCTACATACAAACATATTTATGATTTTAAACCACAAAAATCAATCAATATCTAGAGAAACGCTCCCACCACTGCATGGCTTATGTGGTCCTCCAAGTGAATAGTAATGAGTCATTTTCTTTACTGGTGAAACTGCAGCAGGAACCCCCCAACCCAGGAGAACTGCCCTGCATCAGGCTTGGACTGAAAATGTGTAGAATGCTCTAAAACATGACAAATAAACATTGACAAACATTATGTGATCTTTCCATTAATATAGAAGAATACAGAGATAATTTGTGACATAGAGTTATCCAGCAAGACGTAGTGAAATGATGCGGGGGGTGTTACATTGCATGTAACACCATTAAACTGTAGTATAAAGAGTTTAAAGGTGTTACATGCAATGTGCCTCTTATCCCTTAGGTAGCGATAGAGGTAAACTCTCTATCACCACCTAAGGGAAAGTTTTGTTGGGAGTTTTGTTGTAAAAGTGTTTTGTTGGGAGTTTTGTTGTAGTGCTGGTACTAGTTGGGAGGCCAGTTTTGGTTTGTGCTGTCTGAGTTGTCGCAGGTGTTCCTGTATGTTGAAAGCAATTTGATGTTAATAAAGCAGAGACGTTTAGGAAAATAAGTTGCTTTATTGAAACATCACATGGTGTCAGAAGTGGAGCGCTGTTAACGCCATGGCAAAGTTTCAGCCCCCGGACAATTTTGACTTTAGCCACCCCGAAAGATGGCCAGAGTGGCGTCAAAGATTTCACCGCTACAGGATAGCCACTAAACTGGACAAGGAGGAGGCTGAAGTACAGGTACAAGTACTTCGTACCCAAAGTTAACGTTATTCACGAGCGTGCACGATTCCACATGAGGGTTCAAAAGCCAAGTGAAATGGCTGAGGAATATATTGGCAGCCTGCACAAGCTGGCGAACACGTGATTTCGGAGCCGCGAAAGATGAAAATATTCGCGACAGGTTGGTGATCGGGATTCTGGACCGTAAATTGTCAGAAAAGCTTCAACTAATGCCTGATTTGACACCCAGAAATGCCATAGAGCTTGTGAGACAGTCTGAACAAGTTCGTGGACATGTTAACGAACAAGCTGCCTGCGTTAGTGCTCAAATCAGTGAGGTGGCCAACGCCAGGGGAAAATCCCATCATAGTGAAAGAGGCAGACAGCACCGTGGCTCAAAACAAAATCAGACAGAGCATGCAACTGAGTGGAGATGTAAAAGGGGAAATCTGTCCAGCAAAAAGTGCAGAATGCCGCAAATGCAGGAAAGGGTCACTTCGCTGCAGTTTGTAGAACCCGAACAGTCCATGAAGTCAACAAACCACAAGAGGGCAGCGCCATAACACACTTTCTGGGTGAGTTAACTCACATTGATGATGAAAGTGGAGCGTGGATAGTCACTCTTCCAATACAAGGCACTGAGATAGACTTTAAGATCGATACAGGCGCAGACATAAGTGTCATTTCTGAGAAAACCCTTTTGAAGTACAAGCCACAACTCAAAAGGGTAAATGTGAAACTTGAGAGCCCAGGGGGTGCATTGCACTGCAGAGAACAATTCAACGCCATGACTGTCTTTAAAGATAAGCAGTACAGTTTTGAAACATTCATTGTGACTGGTCACCATGTAAATAATCTTCTTGGTCGTGATGCTGCAAGTGCAATGGGCTTAGTGAAGAAGCTAGAAGAGCTCCAACCCATTTCTTCTTCTTCTGAACTGGGGTTAGTAAAGATTAAACCCATAAAAATCCGCCTGAAAGAGGATGCTGTACCGTACAGTGTGTCAAGGCAGAAAAGTCAAGGCAGAGATAGAGAGAATGGTACAATGTGGTGTCATCGAGGAGATCACCGAGCCATACTGATGGTGCGCTCCAATGGTGGCTGTCCCAAAGAAGGCAGGGCAGATTAGAATTTGTGTTGATCTAAAACAACTAAATAAGGCTGTAAAAAGAAAGAAATTTGTGCTGCCAACAATTGATGACATTCTTCCTAAGCTAGCACATGCTCAAGTTTTCTCACTTCTCGATGCAGCTAGTGGCTTCTGGCAGCTGCCACTGGATATAGACTGTGCCAAGCTAACAACCTTTATCACTCCTTTTGGGAGATATTTCTTCCGCAGACTACCCTTCGGGATCACCAGCGCACCCAAAATCTTCCAACGGGAGATGTCAGCCATCCTTAAAGACCTAGAAGGGGTTGCAGTGTTCATAGACGATATTTTAGTGTACAGCAACACCCCTGAAGAACATGAGCACCGACTGCATAGGGTGCTGGAAGCCATTGACCGAGCTGGTCTCAAGTTGAACACTGAAAAATGTCTGCTGCGACAGAGTCAACTCAGGTACTTAGGACACGTCATAGACAAGGAGGGCATACGCCCAGATACAACCAAAATCGAAGTTATCACGCACCTGGAAAAGCCACAGAACATCTCAGCTAAGGAGCTAAGGAGAATGCTTGAAATGATTCACTACTTGGGAAGGTATGTTCCTCATCTCTCCGATGTCATTCGACCTCTCAACGAGCTGTTGAAACAAGATGCAGTATGGTACTGGGGACCTGTACAAGAGGAGGTGTTTAAGAATGTAAAACATCTAATCACAGAAGCTCCTGTTCTAACATTCTATGATGTCACAAAGCCCACAGTCATCAGCGCAGACGCGAGCAGTTATGGTCTGGGGGACGTTTTGCTGCAGGACTATGACGGAGAACTGAAACCGGTGGCCTACTGCTCCAGGGTGCTGACCAATGCTGAAAAAAAGGTATGCCCAGATCGAAAAAGAGTGCCTGGCAGCTGTGTGGTCCTGTGAAAAATTTTATCAGCTGCAACACAAGGATACGTATTCTACGTGTATTTACGCTTTGATTTGAACGAAAATAGCGCATCCTTGTGTTGTGGCTGATACAGAAGAGCGTACGCAGTTTGCGTCCAGTGGATACTCTCCAAAATGGCGCTACGGTGATGCGGAGAGACAGAGGAGACGAATTGTTAAAATAATGTCGTTATTTTTATTTTCTTTGCGTACAAAAAATATTCTCGTCGCATCATAAAATTCAGATTGAACCACTGATGGCAGATGGACTGTCCTGACGATGTTTTTCATACTTTTCTGTGCCTTGACAGTGTAATTTACTTGGCAGTCAATGGGACAGTCACAAGCCTTCCGGTTAATCTAAAATATCTTAAATTGTGTTCCGAAGACGAACGAAGCTTTTACGGGTTTGGAACGACATGGGGGTAAGTGATTAATGACAAAATTTTCATTTTGGGGTGGAGTAACCCTTTAAAGCTTGGTAAAAATAGAAAGTAAATTGTAAGTGTGCAAATAAAATATTGAAAGGTTTAATTGGAAACTATATTAACCAACTAGTCGTGTTGTATTTCCAGTGCCAAATAGCAGCAGCAGTACCACACTTCCCTATCCATAACGACAGTATGTCACTGTTCTCTACAGGTTGAGCCGGTGTGGAATCACAATTGAAGGCTGTGCTGCTCTGGCATCAGCTCTGATATCAAACCCCTCACACCTGAGAGAACTGGATCTGACTCAGAATAGTCTCAGAAATTCAGGACGTGAACTGCTCACTGCTCTATTGAATTCTCCACATTATAAACTGGAGGCATTGCAGTAAGTAGTAATCATTTCAAATAAATACTCATTTTCTCATTTCAAGTTCATATAGCTGTACATTTACATATGTACATAAGAAAAAGGATATGTAATTGGAATTAGTTGAGTTTGTCATCTGACCTTCAAAGTGACAATTATAGGCACAATGGGTCACTAATAATTCACTAAAAATTATGTGGATTATTTTGTATTTGTACGCACAGGAGAACTTCTCACAAAAAATCCCTGCCTAACTCACAAACATGCTTACACACACAAATTCATTTATAACCTTGAGCTAATGTTAATGAATTTAGAGTATTCTAAATGCGTGGCCGTGTAAACAAGGTTATCCATTTGGATAAAGCACACCCAAACCATCCCCATATAAGGGCTTTCTGCACAACCTTTCCTTTACTGCCTTTCGTCACTCTCAGCAGAGTTTAGAAGAATAAATAAAATTTAGAATAAATTTTAGCATTAAAGCTTTTGGAGAATCATGTTTTGTTTGTGAAAACGTTTGCACTCAGACTTCACACAAATTTGACTATATTGTCATTGTACAGTCACTTATAATGTATATAATGCATATTATAACATTATTAATTTTTATATTTTTGTATATGTGATAAACAGAGCGATTTGGCTTGTTTACAGTTGATCTGTATTAAAATAAAGCATGCTTGAGACTTTTATTATTTCTAATGATTATCTGATTATCTGAAAGTGACTCTTTGTGTGTTTTATTTTAGTTTTTACAGGTATCCAATGACATTCTCATCTTTCCCTAGCCCCGAATTTCCACACCGATATCTACACCGACTCAGTCCCCACACACTTACAGAATAAAATGCCACTTGGACAGCCACTCTCCACTTTGAAGTAAGGAATTTGCCCAATTGATTAGAAACTCCCCTGAGCAGGGTCATGCATTAGAAACAACAAAGATTAAAAGCAGTGACAGTGAGCATGTTTTGTGTTTGTGTATTTTGGTATACATACTAAATACAGATTAATACAGTATTGAAATTTTCATACATTTATTGAAATTTTCTGATCATCATCTAAGTCACAGACAAACACAATCTGACTAAACTAATAACACACAAACTCTTGTACTTTTCTAAATTATATTGACGACATCCTGTGATCACTGACATGATACTAAGTATGTGACACTGTTTATGTCTTCTTTATGCCTTCAGCAATAAAAATCAACAAATAAGCAACACTGTCTTTTCTGGACATGATGCCATACATACAGATTTTGTTTATATTACCTTAAAACTCTTCAAACCACTGATACAACATGACTGGTATAAATGATGCACACATAATAAATAAATCTACTTGCTGCATTTACTACCATTAGTATGCACATTTTGAATTATCATAAACTTTTACACTGAACCCCCACCCTCCAAAATCTTAAAAGTAATAAAATATCGCCCCCTTCTGGCTATCGAGAGTCATGCATACTACGTTCCGCAGTTCATATGAAAAATCAAGCCATTAAAAATATATATAAACATTAATAAGTAAATAAAAAAAAAACAGACTTAAATTTTGGACTGACTGACACCTGTACCTTACCTCCTAATGTAAATAATAATCGTCAGAAATGTTATTGCACGCCTTTGTTTCTGCAGTGGTTCATTCCTGCAATGGTTTTGCCTGATTTATCTAAAGTGAAAGTAAGTTTATTCAGGGGCCATTTTGTGACAAAAAACTCAACACGAATTGCAAAACAGAATAGCAGAAAGAGTGAGTATCAAAAATTATCGTTTTATAGACCAAAGCATGCATGAAGTTTGCTTGGAACGTTACTTGTAAGTACTTTATACATATCCGGTGAAAGACAATTACAGAATCATAATGCACGTAGGAAGGTTAGTCTTTGTCCATTTGACCTTTAAGTAAGTTGGGTCTGTTTATAAGCATACCTAATTTAATATTTGTGTAGTGTGGACTCCTAAATTTTGGCTTTTCCCAAACTTCATCTACCGTCTTTGTCAAGGAACATTCTGATAATTTTAGTTTACGCAATACTTTCAAAACTGGACATATCTCCATGTAGATGAGAACTTGTGGTCGAGTGAAAAAGGTCGTTTTTACTAGCGTTGTAATTATATTTATGTTTACAGATGCATATGTGTGTAATAGGAACCAAATGAATGTCTGGAGTCTGGAAAACCCTATGCAACACTCAGAGGATTTTTGGATGTGGCCTTACAGTTTGTTTTGTTCTGTTTTACAGTTGGTTACTTGCATTTCTCAATGACTGGTACAGCAGACATTTTCAAAAGTCACCAGACTGTCAGAAACAGCAGTGTCTGTGGACAAAACTGTGGGACAATTTGTAGATGGATGTGTAAGAGCTCAGACTCGTCTGATCCAGCTCTGCAGCTCCAATATGGACGACACAGACTCACAGACATCCAGTGATGGAAGCTCTTGTCCAGGAATCAGGTACTCTTTAAAGACTCAAAAATAAATAGCACAGAGAAATCACATGGGTCTCAGATACTCTATTTCAGTAAAGATATGCTAGTATTGTCGTGGCCCGAGAGAGGGAGATCTCTTCATCGCAGTCAAAGAAGCTCAAAAAGCTGAGTTCCAGATGCCAAAATAAGACTTTATTAAACAAAGTAGCTGAGAAGACAGCCGCCACATTCACTGCCTCTGAGTCTTTGTTTGTCCAAGCTCCATGTTTTATACACTCTCTTCTTATACAAAGTATCAAAGTTGGTTCTTCCCATTTTTTATCTGTTACGCCTGTCCGGTTTTCCACAATTACTTACTTGTCCTCCTAATCTATTTTTTAATAGTGGAATTTGGCCAAAGCTGCCATTTTTTAAGAATGGTTACATCAAAATGGTTACATCAAATCTGCTTACTCTGGAATTATTAAGTTATTAAGCTCATTGGTACACTCCAATGGAAAAACACCAGTATTCAAAAGTCAACACAATAGACTCTCTGTACCTTCCCAAGAGACAGTAGTTATTTTGTATCAATTACAACCTTAAAAGTATCCCCTTTAAATTCCATTCCCGCACACCAGTACTGCCCAATGGATGGCCTCTTATATTTCACAATCTGTATTTAAGACATCTAATATTGGAATAGTTCAACGTATTAATCAGTATATTGATTGCTTTCATGATCATACATCATATTTTAAGTAAGATAATACCATATTCAGTAAATATCACAATATAGAGTAAAATTACACAATAGTATCTGTTACATTTATTCATACAGCTGTGTCTTTTAACTGTTACAGTTCAGTCAAGCAGAAGAGAGCAGGATCAGCAGAGCCCGGCTGTGGGTCCATGAAGAGCAATCAGTCTATGGATCCACCACTGCGTTTTAATAATGGAAACAAACGCAGGTAATATTTCTGCAAACATATGGTATCAGTATTGTGTACATATTGTAGAATATGACAGGAAATTCATATGTTCTGCTTTTTATATGTTCATCTGATGTTTTCATGTACATGGTGCTTCTGACACTAGTACAGAATACAGCTTTGCACTTCTGCTTTATGTAAAGCCGTCTGTTCTCCCTGATCTTAGGATGCTTTCTTTGAATATTATAAAATCTGCTTTATAGAATTACTGTTTATCTCTAAACTGTTTCAGCTCAGTCTATCATAAGAGAAGAGAATCAGAAGAGCCCAGCTATGTGTCTATGAAGAGCGATCAGTCTATGGATCCACCACTATGTTTTAATGTTGGAAACACATCATCTGGCAGCAAGTACAATATTTCTACTAACATATGCTAACTGTATTACGTACACATTGTAGAATACGACAGGAAATTCATTATGTGAATTATGTGCTGCCATTCATATTTTGATGTATATCTGCCATTTATATCTGATTTTTTGCATGTTCAAGGTGCTGTTCACACAAAAGCACTTAATACAGGATACAGCTTTGCACTTCTGCCTATGTATGCCTTCTGTTACAGTTCTTTCCATCAGAAGAGAACAGAATCACAAGAGCCCAGCTATGTGTCTATGAAGAGCAATCAGTCTATGGATCCACCACTACATTTTAACGTTAGAAACATACCATCAGGATGCAGTTACAGGTAATATTTCTGCAAACATACGGAACCAGTATTTTGTATACACTGAGATGGAAATTCATAATGTGAATGATGTGCTGGAGTTTATATTTTCATCGAATGTTTTCGTGTTCCTGGTGCTGTTCAGACTAAAGCACGTAGTGCAATATACAGCTTTGCAATTCTCTGTGAGCCTTCTGTTCTCCTTGACCTTAAGACATGATGTTTGAATATTATAAAATCTGCTTTATAAAATTGCTGTTTATCTCTAAACTACTTCAGATCAATCCAGCATAAGAGAACAGGATCACCAGAGCCCAGCTGTGTGGCTATGAAGAGCAATCAGTCTATGGATCCACCACTACATTTTAACATTGGAAACACATCATCTGGCAGCAGGTACAATATTGCTACTAACATATGCTAACTGTATTACGTACAAATTGCATAATGTGAATTATGTTCAAGGTGCTGTTCATACAAAAGCACTTAGTACAGGACACAGCTTTGCACTTCTGCCTATGTAAGCCTTCTGTTACAGTTCTGTCCATCATAAAAGAACAGGATCACGAGAGCCCAGCTGTGTGTCTATGAAGAGTGATCAGTCTATGGATCCTCCACTACGTTTTAATGATGGAAACACATCATCTGCCACCAGGTACAGTAAACATATGGTAAACAATTTGATTAAAGATTATGAGGGCACTTTTTTGAAATAATAATAATTATGTGCATGGATTATTTATAATAAATGTAATTAATTCCTTGAAAAAGCTAGGAAACAATTTTCACTTAGAAATTGATAGTAAATTTAACCATATGTTTAAGTAAAGTGACATTTTGGTGACTTTGCTGACTCACTTTCTTTGCAAATTTTTTTTTGTAAAAATACAATAATTTTAATGGTAATAATGGTCTTATTTAAATTTAAGTAATGTTTACTTTAAGTATTTTTAACATTAATACAAATCATTTGTGAAGGATTCATATTGATCATGTTAAAACATCTGAAAAAACCAATAACATTGATAGAAAATATTTTACATAAAAAAATCTGTGTCAATTCTGAAGGTAAGGATAAAACAAATAAATCTTACAATCATCTTTCTGCAAAAGCAAAATAAGGTAACATTACCATCACACATACAGTAATGGAAAGTTAATAATTATTGTATAGGTTGTACAGTGATTACAAACCAGCTTAATTCAAACAATAAGTCCTCAGTCTGTAGATATAAACTGATGTCCAATGCACACCCGATATGAATTAATAATTAATTACATTAAATCGAATTTAGCATATTTAAAGCTAAGACAAAACAAAGCATAGGCTCAACCAAAGTTCACAGTTCTAGCGCTCATATTTAAAATTAAACATCTGCCTATAAGTTAATATTAGAAAGAAATTACTTACAAGCCACTCGTATTCAACACAGATGGAGTACGCTAACAACTGCTTTATCGGATGAATGCATTAGCTAAGGTAATTGACCTGTTAGCAAACTTTATCCAAGGAGAGTGCACACATGGACATTTTGAATAACTCGAAAAGAAGAAACTAGTGGTAACATGCAACACTACTAAAAGTTAAGTAGTTTAATCTATTTCTTTACGTGAAATCTCTGTGGAGAAAAAGCTTCCGTTGGACAAGTCTGTTAGTGGTTTCTCTCTGTGTGCCTCTGTAGAGTAAATTTTAATCACTTTTTTTTTTTTTTTTGCATCAGTTCATTAGATGACAAAACAAAGTAAATATTACTTTGGATTTTCTATTCAAATGTATTTACTGTTCATTAAAATCTTACTTTTAATCTGGTGTTCACAGAAAGAGAAAACACAGCATGAGGGAGAATCTCTTCCAGTTACCAAACCCCAGTCGTGTGCCTGTGAAAAGTGACTGTTCAGTGGATTACCAAATATGTTTCAATGGTGGAAACACTGGCCACCGGTACAGTTTGTAAAGTTTTAAATGTTTTATTGCTCGTTATTTGTGGTGCACAAGACTGTACATTGTTGATCATGCTTGTTAAATCCTCACCTGACATTCTTACATAAACTTAGATCTTTACATCAGCAGGTACACAATGTAAAAAACATAATTTGTATTATATTCCAAATGGGAATTAACTGCTAGTTTAAAAGCACTAATATTTTTAGTTATATTTACTGATTAACCTGATTTAGTTTGTGTAAAGCAATACGTCATGTGTCTGATATATTTTTGCACTCCACTTAAAAGAGGCTTTGTATATAGTATGTCAGACACTATCATGTGTTGATGCCTTCCTAGTGATTACCAACCTCCTCCACAGACCAACCAGTCTAGATCTGCTCACAGTGGATTTTATGTTTGTACATGCATGTAGCACCAGTATACATTTTTTTTCTGTTTTAGCAGTAGCAGCAGCAGCGTACACAGAGCTAGTCTGCCAAAACCTTTAAAAGGATATTTCACCCAAAAATGAAGTGTCTCTCATCGTTTGCAATTCTAGATGTATAAGTCTATCTTTCTTCAAATGAACACAAACAAAGAAAAAAAAAAAAAACACCTTTGTGAGTCCATATACTGCAAATGAATAGGTGGCGTAATTATAAAGTTATCCAACACCCATCACCTATGTGAAAAAAATAACTGGCCCCTTAAACTTAAAATCTAGTTCTGCCAACTTTAGCAGCAATAGCCGCAACCAGATGCTTCCTATAACTGGAGATCAGTCTTTCACAGTGCTATGGTGGAGTTTTGGCCTACTCTTCCTTGCAGAACTTTAGTTCAGCCACAGTGGAGGTTTTCTAAAATGAACTGCCTGTTTAAAGTCCTGCCACCCTATCTAGATTGGGTTCAAGTCAGGACTTTGACTAAGCCACTCCAAAACTATTTTTTTTTTTTTTTTTTTTTTGAGCCATTAAGAGGTGGAATTACTCTATGATTTGAATAGGATCTTTCATGGATGCCAGTGTTTTCAGATAGTCCACCACTTTAGTATGAGATGTACACAAAACAAAAGAAATCAGGATGGGGGCAAACACTTTTTCTCAACACTGTATTTTAAATTTGTAAACACACACCTATTTTTCATTTTGCTTCATAAGAAATTAAGAAGTGGATTATTTTTCTAAAAATCTTAGTTTGTGTTCATCTGAAGGAGGAAAGTCATTATACAGTCATGGCCAAAAATATCAGCACCCTTGGTAAATATGATCAAAGAAGGCTGTGAAAATTAATCTGCATTGTTAATCCTTTTGATCTTTTATTTAAAAAAAATCACAAAAATCTAACCTTTCATTGGATAATAAGAATTTAAAATGGGGGGAAATATCATTATGAAATGTTTTTCTCTAATACAGGTTGGACACAATTATTGGTACCCCTAGAAATTCTTATGAGTAAAATATCTCTGAAGTATATTCCCATTCATATTCACAATTTTGAGCGCTCCAGGGTGATTATGAACATGAAATTTTCCAGCCATGGCTTCCTGTTTCACAGAAATATAAATAGAATGGAAAACAAAGCCCAAATTCCCTTAATCATCCATCACAATGAGAAAAACCAAAGAATATATTTCTGATGTGCAGCAAAAGATAATTGAGCTTCACAAATTAGTGAAGTGGCTTTAAGAAAAAAGCTAGAGCAGTGATAATTCCCATTTTCACCATCAGGGCAATAATTAAGAATTTCCAATCAACATAAAATGTTACGAAACTGCCTGGAAGAGCATGTGTGTCTATATCGTCCTAATGCACGGTGAGAAGGAGAGTTTGGCTAAAGACTCTCCAAGGACCACAGCTGGAGAATTGCAGAAAATAGTTGAGTCTCGGGGTATGAAAACCTTTAAAAAAATTGTCAAATAGCACCTACAAGACCACATATTGTTTGGGAGGGTTTCAAGAAAAATTCTCCTAGCTCATCCAAAAACAAACTCCAGCATATTCAGTTATCAGACACGACTGGAACTTCAAATGGGACTGGCTTCTATTTTCAGATGAAACTAAAAAATGAGCTTTTTAGCAGCAAACACTCAAGATGGGTTTGGTGAACACAGGGATAAAAAGTACCCCATGTGTACAATGAAATATACTGCTGTATTTTTGATGTTGTGGGCCTATATTTCTGCTGGAGGTCCTGAACATCTTGTTTAGACACATGGCATCATGGATTCTATCAAATACCAACAGATAAAAAATCAATAAGTGACCGACTGTTAGAAATCTTATAATGGGCCATGTTTGGATCTTCCAACCGTACAATAATCCAAACACAAACCTCAAAAACAACACAAAAATGGGTCACTGAGCACAAAAGCAAGCTTCTGCTATGGCCATTCCAGTCCTCTGACCTGAACCCTATAGAAAATGAGTGGGTAAACTGAAGAGAAGCACCACCAATATGGAGCTGGGAATCTAAAGGGTCTGGAGTGATTCTGGATGAAGGAATGGTCTCTGATCTTTTGTCAGGTGTTCTCTAACCTCATCAGGCATTATAGGAGAAAATTTAGAGCTGTTAAACTGGCAAATGGAGGTTTCAAAAAGTATTGAATAAAATGCTGCCATTAATTGTGGCCAATGTGTATTTGAGAAAAACATTTATTTCATAATGATATTTCCCCCTATTTTAAATTCTTATCCAATGAAAGGTTAGATTTTTGTGAATTTTTTAAATAAAAGATCAAAAGGATTAACAATGCAGATTAATTTTCACAGCCTTCTTTGATCATATTTACCAAGGGTGCCGATATTTTTGACCATGACTGTATAACTGGGATGGCATGAGGTTGAGTATTGATGATAGATCTCTTTAATAAGTATTTTAAATAATTCAAAGAGTTATCATGACTAAAGTGAAATAACGTGGTCATTTAATTTTACAGCCATGAAGTCCTCAACACATTTAGATCAAATCTGAAGAACAAGTTTGAGTGTCTGTATGAGGGAACAGCAAAGCAGGGAAACCCAACACTCTTGAATGAGATCTACACAGAGCTCTACATCACAGAGAGTGAGAGTGGAGAGATCAGTAATGAACATGAGGTGAGACAGATTGAGACACAATCCAGGAGAGCAGCAACAGAGGACACACCGATCAAATGCAGTGACATCTTTAGACCTTTACCTGGACAAGACAAAGCCATCAGAACTGTGCTGACAAAGGGAGTCGCTGGTATTGGAAAAACAGTCTCTGTGCAGAAGTTCATCCTGGACTGGGCTGAAGGGAAACAGAATCAGGACGTCCAGCTCATATTTCCACTTCCTTTCAGAGAGCTCAATCTGATGAAGGACAAAACACTCAGTCTTTCAGACCTTCTTCATGTCTTTTTCCCTGAAACAAAAGAAATAGACATTTTCAGTGAAAAATATAAAATGTTGTTCATCTTTGATGGTTTGGATGAGTGTCGTCTGTCTCTGGATTTTCAGAGCGATGTGAGATTGTGTGATTTAAGTGAATCAGCCTCAGTGGACGTGCTGCTGATGAACCTGATTGTGGGGAATCTGCTTCCCTCTGCTCTCATCTGGGTCACCTCCAGACCAGCAGCAGCTGATCTCGTCCCCTCTGAGTGTGTCCATCGAGTGACAGAGGTACGAGGCTTCAATGATCCACAGAAGGAGGAATACTTCAGGAAGAGAATCAGTGATCAGAGTCTGGCCAATAGGATCATCTCACATCTGAAGTCATCAAGGATCCTCTACATCATGTGCCACATCCCAGTGTTCTGCTGGATCTCAGCCGCTGTTCTAGAGAAGATGTTGAATCAAGCAGAGAGTGGAGAGATTCCTAAGACTCTCACTCAAATGTACACTCACTTTCTGATGGCACAGATTAACATCAAAGACACAAAGTACAACGATAAAAAGGACACAGACAAAAAGATGATTTTCAAACTCGGGAAACTGGCATACAAACAACTGGAAAAAGGCAATGTGATCTTCTATGAGGAAGACCTGAGAGAGTGTGGCATTGATGTGACAGAAGCATCAGTGTACTCAGGATTGTGCACTCAGATCTTCAGAGAGGAGTTTGGCTTGTATCAGGGGAAAGTCTTCTGCTTTGTTCATTTGAGCATTCAGGAACATCTAGCAGCTCTATATGTGCACCTCTCCTGTACATTCCACAACAGAAATGTGTTTGACCAAATCACCAAACATAGTTTGGTGTCTAAAATTAAGAACTGGTTTCAAATCAATTCATCAAAACATGTTTTATTATCTGAGTTGCATCAGAGAGCTGTGGATAAGGCACTACAGAGTAAAAATGGACATCTGGACTTTTTCCTGCGGTTTCTTCTGGGTCTGTCAGTGGATTCTCATCAAATTCTCCTACAAGGACTAATGAAAGAGACAATAAGCAGCTCTGACAGCAATGAGGAAACAGTTGAGTATGTCAAGAAGAAGATCAGGAGCAGTCACTCTCCAAAGAAATTTATCAATCTGTTCCACTGTTTGAATGAACTGGGTGATCATTCACTAGTGGAGGAAATACAGCAGTATATGAGATCTGGAACAATAAAGCAAGTCAAACTCTCTTCATCTCAGTGGTCAGCTGTAGCTTTTGTGTTGTTGACATCAGAGAAGGAGCTGGATGTGTTTGATTTCAAGACATTTGTTGCAGGAAGCAGTAAAACTGAAAATATGAAAGTTTTTCAGAAGCTGCTGCCTGTGATTAAAGAATCCAGATTAGTTCAGTAAGTATCACTAAGAACAATCACTTCACTTTTAAAACTTTAAGAAAATCAAAATTGAATATATCATAAATCTTCAATTCTACAGATGCTATCCAGAGTTTAGTTGTCAGTATTTTGTGTTTTCTACAGTTTTATCTGTGGATTAGTTCTAAACAAGTTTTAAGTTACAAATGAATTAATGCATAAATATTGATTAAATTCAAATTGAAACATGGATAATAAATTAAGAAATACGTCTGTGTTTGTGGGTTTTTTTAACAAAACGAAATAATTACATTGGAATTGCAAGTTATTGTTTATTGCAGCAAATTATTTTATTGCTTTTATTTTCAGTTCATAGTGTTTACAAGTATAATTAATTTTATTTTCTCTGCAGCATAAGTGATTGTGGTCTCACATTTGACGGTTGTGCTGCTCTGGCTTCAGCTCTGAGATCAAACCCCTCACACCTGAGAGAACTGAATCTATCCTGGAATAAACTAGGAAGTTCTGGTGTGGCACTTCTCTGTTCTGTACTCAAGAATCCTCAATGTAAACTAGAGAAACTGTGGTAAGATCATATTTGACTTTGACACATGAAACACAAAGTAAAGTATGTTTGAAGTGTTCAGCCTCTTTCTGCTGCTGTGAGTTCAGTTGATTGAGCTGTATATGACTGAACACATGAACTGCTCTTCAGTAATATGACACTGCAGGACTGAAATTCATAATGAAATACACACACACAATCAACATTTCAATCTATTGACTTTAAACAAACTCAAGCTCAACACAGTCACAACTGAGAACATCTCAGTTATGTATGGTAACCCTTGTTCCCTGATGGAGGGAACTGAGATGTTGTGTCAAGGTTGCGACATTAGGGGTCACACTTGGGATTCCAGACACCTGGGATCATGTGTTTCACCTTGGACATCTGGGAGAAGTCATCTCAGCAGAAAGTCTTTTCTTCTGCTTAAAAATACTAATAAAAATTCAGCAGGTGGTGAACCTGGTTGTTGGGAAGTGTTCACTTCCTCAAGTGAGAACACTATGGAGACCACATCCTACTCGAAGGGAGGTGACATGTGGAGATACATCCAATAGACTTGATAAAGAAATTACTACATAGGGAAGGTTCTGTGGTGGACTCCACCTAAGGGGAGAACAGTCAATCACAGTACCTAATGACAGAGTAACAGTCTGTCCCGGGGAAACACTGAGTCCCATAGTCCCTAGAAACTTAGCAATGGAAGATACACATATGGGACTGCCATAGGGAGTCACAACATATGGAGCACTAACCTAATATGAGAGTTCACTTGAGGGATACTTAATGGGTTCTGCAGTGACCACCACAAAACAAGCTGCGTGAGAGCGCTTGACTGATGGAGAGGGTAGTCCAGGGTTTATAAGAAGGACCTGAATCTGGACTCAAATGCACACATTATTACCTTACCAGGCATCTGAATTCAGGTGTTAGTACCCAGAACTCTGGATTAAACTGGTTCCATTCACAGATTATAGAATCTGGCAAATGTATTAGGTGTAGCCCTGCCCGCAGCTCTACAAATGTCTGCTAGTGAGGCACTATTTGCCAAAGCTGGCAAAGCAACAACACCCCTGGTTGAGGGAGTTCTCACTGCCAAGGGGCATGGTAAGCCTCTGGCCTGATAAACCATGAGAATCACATCCACAATCCAGTGGGAGATTCTCTGTTAGGAGACAGCCTTCCCCTTCTGCTGTCCTACAAATCAGATAAAGAGCTGTTCAGATGATTTGAAACTCTGTGTGTGTTCCAGATAGATGTGCAGGGCTTGCACCGGGCACAACAAAGACAGGTCTAGGTCTCCCTCGTCAGGAGGGATAGCTTGCAGGGTCACCACTTTGGTCCTTAAAGGGAGAAGTGAGAACCTTAGGCACATATCGTGGTCGGGTCTTAGGACAACGTAAGAGTCTCCTGGCCCAAATTCTAGGCACATTTCATTGAAAGAGAGGGCTTACAGATCCCCCATCCTCTTGACAGAAATGTGCACAGTTGGGTGGTCCGTCTTCATAGAGAGTCAATAAGGAAGGATAGGACTGATCCAATACCACATCTCTGCAGGTTCTCCCCGAGATGAACACCAGTTAACGAAAATGTGCCACTTCAGGTTGTATAGCCACCTTGTAGAGGGGGCCCTAGCCTGTGTAATTGTATTCACCACTGCGGGTGAAAGCCCTCTGAATTCCTCCTCGTCTCATCCAGGGACCAGACATGGAGGTTCTAGAGGTCTGGATGTAGGTGCCAGATTGTGCTCTGCTGCTGAGAAAGAAGGTCCCTCCTCATGGGGAATCTGTCAGGGAGGGGTTGATGCCATCATTATGAGCTTCGAGAACCAGGTCTTGTTGGGACAATATGACGCCACCATCAGGACCTGTACCATGTCCTCCCTGACTTTGAGTCTGTGAGATGAGGCTCACTTGGGGGAATGCATACTTGCGTAGGCCCCTGGGCCAGCTGTGCACCAGTGCGTCTATGCCGAGGGAAGCCTCGGTCAGGGAATACCACAATGGGCAATGGGAGGATTTTTGTGAGGCAAACTGATCTATCAGATTTATCTGAGGTGGAGCGTGGCTGAGTGCCGTGCTCGGACCCCAAAAACTAATCATCCAGCAGAAAAGTGCTCGGGGCAGGGTGGGGGAGTCCACTCAAGCCCAATGCTCTGAGCTGCCTGGGTAAGCATGGCTGCCATCGCAATGTCAGCCGCAGACTGAAACGTGGCACCCGGAATAGCAGTTCCAGCCAAGTCATCTGCTTCCAATGGTTCCAACCTGCTCTCCCAATGCTGCAATCGACAGCTCATGTAGGCGTTGGTTGGTTTTAAGTGGGTTTTGCCGCCATGGTAACTCACGCTACATGGCTACCCTGTTCCAGAGCAGGTTTTATTCTGGAATTTGAAATAATTTGAAACCAAAATTGCCTGCCAGTCTTTTACCTACTAATTATTTATTATACCTATATGAATTATAGTTATTTATATTTTCCACCCAGCACTAATCTGAACTGAGTGAAGAGTATGTCATTGTTCTCTACAGGTTGTGGGAATGTGGTGTCACAGCTGAAGGTTGTGCTGGTCTGGCATCATTTCTGAGATCAAACCCCTCACACCTGAGAGAACTGGTTCTGTCTTGGAATAATCTACGAGATTTGGGTGTGAGGCTTCTTTGTACTGGACTTAAAGATCCTCAGTGTAAACTGGAGAAACTGTGGTAAGATCATTTCTCTGATAGTCACGCGTTTTTGTCCTCAGTAAGACGTGTCCTTTAATGTAAACTCTAAAATCAACCAAGAAAATAATTGTTCAGTAAACATACTAAATCTCAGCACAAATGATCTCATTACTCCTCGAGTGTCTTTATTCAGTTCACCATAATACTATTCAGTTTATAAGCTGCCAAAGACCTAACATGACAGTTACTAATCATAGTTAACTGTTCAGTTCTGAATCACATAAGTTTCAAACTGCACCATTGAGCATCATCATGCATAAATCTCATTCTATCAGCAGCAGCATGTGACAATGCTTGTCCTTATATCTCCTCCCTGCTCTGAGACCAGAGTCGATAACAAACTACAGACATTTAAACTACAGTTCATGTTTTGTCATTCTCTACAGGTTAAGAGAATGTGGTGTCACAGATGAGGGTTGTGCTGCTCTGGCTTCAGCTCTGAGGTCAAACCCCTCACACCTGAGACATCTTAGTTTGTCGGAGAATAACCTAGGATGTTCTGAAGTGCAGTTACTTTCTGATCTAAAGGATGATCCACATTATAAACTGGTGGAACTATACTATTGTGAGTATATTTTTATTTAAAACTTTTAAATAGACTAACAGGCTAACATGGACTAACATATGTGTTTAACTGGAGAATGTAATAATTAAGTTCAACTTTAGTCTCTGTACTTTAAATTGTATTGTTTAATTCTGTGATGTCTGAAAATGAATATGAATATTTTCATCTCTTACATTGTGTGTAAGTGATATAGAGAAAGTTGTTGGTCTTTTACTGTTATTAATCTATGAGCAGTCTTTCATTCATATCTCTGATAATATGCTGTAATATGAATATCCTAATATCTCAGGCTGTTTTTTCAGAAATGGATCTGCTGATGCGATGTGACAGCAGTAATGTCTCATACTGTCTGTGTGTTTTATTGTAGGACTCTCAGTATTTAGACGTCAGTCCAGTTTCCTCAGGATCAAAGGAGCTGCTGCAGAGTCACACAATCAACAGAGACTGAACACAGTGAAGAACTGTGATTCTTCTGCCTTACCAGCAGAGGGCGGAAAACACTACAAATTATTTCAGCATTTGTTTCAGTCAGTTCATGAGTGATGATCCAAAAAAAAAAAAAAAATACCTTTAATATTGCCACTACAGTGTATGCATTTAAAGAATTAGCAAAGCTATTCATATTTACTATTATTGACGATTTATGTAAAAAAACGTTACAGAAGAAAGTTTGATCTCTTTTCCGGGTCAGTTTCAATGACTTTTGACATTTTATAATATTTTACATACTTTACGACTTATATTAGTTAATGGACAATGTACATTTTAGAGCTACAGCTGAATATATTTCACAAATTAATTTTCATTGCGACTCTCCAGTTAATAAGAACCCACTTGTCACAATTACATTCCTCACCACTTATGCAAAACCATCTGTTAAGGTATAATATTGTAAGTATGGTGGGTTTTGTTGTCATAGTATTTTAGGAAAAAAATACATTTAAGGGGCCTTATTGTTCCCTATCATAGAGAACCATTTAAAGCTTTTAAACATGCAGAGAGAAGATAGGCAGACATACTGATAACATGTAAGTTAAACATATACGTTAAAAAAAAAACACATCACGCATGCAGAGAAAGATATGAAGAGTCTGATTATTCCAGACGTTACAAGCGCTACAATAGCGAGAGCTGCTCTGAGGAGGAAACAGCTGTGCTGCAGCACAAGGTCATAGATCCATAATCCTGCGCTGCGCGACGCTAGATTAAAAACTCCCAGTTTTGATTAAGAAAGCAGGGTTAGAGGATTACGGTCCAGTGAACAAAAATGAAAGCAGTTTTAAACTCAATCCCAGAGTTCATCAAAAATACAAACCTCAGACTGTCATCTCAACCGCAGATTAATGCAGAAGCTCCTTTCAAGCTTCTGTGCAGCTCATACTTTCATTCAGCACAAGAGATGCTGTGACAGTGTCTTGCTACAAAAAAATGTCAAAATTATGAGATCAAAAGTCATTATGACATGGTCAAATTTCAACAACTTAGCTCATAAAAACAAATTAATTTCATAATGTCATAATTCAGATTTTTTTGTCACCATGTCTTTTTATTTCATAAATATGACAATTTTCAAAATAAAAAGACAACATAAATGTCATAATTTCAAATTATGTCAGTTATGACTATCTCAATTCTTTTTTGTCAATTTAGACTTTTTAAACTAACAATTACAACGTGTCAATTTTGATTTTGTTTAAATGAGTTTCGTGTATTATTTAGTAATTTTGACTGATTATATAATAGACTTTTTATCTCATAATTATGATTTTCCAAAGCAATACTATACTATTCCTTTATTCAATAACTAGACAAAAAAATGTCAAAAAAGTGCTTTTTTTTTTAAAGGTTTCAAAAGGTTACTCATAGCAAATAAAAATGTTTGAACATTTTTGCATTAGATCAAGCATCTGTATTTGCATGCCATTTTCACTCAATTTCTTTTATTTATTTTTTGTCCCTGAGAAAAGAAAAACATTAAAAAAAAAAAAACATTTTACCCATATCAGTGGAGGATGACATGTTTGTTTTCACCTTCAGTTTCATCTCATGGACAGATGGAAGAAATGAGAGTGCAAGACCTTTTCCATTTGGTTTTCTCTGACTTAAAATCCCATTTGATGGGAGGCAGAAAACACACCCACTGTACATGAGACATCTGATCTGATCTTCATTTGCATGGAATCATTTCACAGGTCTCTTATGAACTCAGAAATGATTCTTTTGATGGGCCGAGCCCTGAAGCCACCGCTCATATGGAAATCATTGTGAGACATGAGAAGTGAAAAACAGACAAAAACTGGCATATTCATTGCAGATATCGGAGGGTTCAAAGAGGATTTTACCAAACCTGAGGGGAGATGTCAAGCCCTCAAAGAAGCTCCATAGTACCTCCATATGGTCACTTGTTCTTCAATTATTCAGAAAAAGCTTGTAAAGGTTTACAAGAAATCAATAGTTCACCTAAAAATGAAAGGTTTCAGTCACCAAACAGCACTGGTTCACATGTGTGTAATGAGTGCTGAAGCATTTGGGACAAAAGCATCTTAAATTTTAGTCTGTTCCTCAAAATAAAAATAAAAAAGGCTGTTGAATGACTTTAGAAATATCACCCTCTCTGTTTGAAACATAAAAACGCAAGTTATTTGCGGAGTTATTTTTTTTACGAGGGTTGTGCTCCGGCACTGCTCCTGTGCGCGGATGAATCTGATCGCCACAGAGCGAATCTGTCACTGTACATCCACATAAATTCCACTTGGTATATCCTACAAAAATGTCACCTGAACAAGTAACTTGTCTGGTGCTTTGTTCTGATCAAATAAAAACGTAAATGTAATAAAACAAATCATGTCACTGACGTTTATTTCTATTGATTGCTCCGTTCAGCGGATCACAAAGTAGAATTGCTTCACGCATAGCTAACAGCCTTAGCGCTTTCTCTTTTTGACTAAGGACGATGCAAAGTTTGAGGTTTCTTATATTTGACACCAGGTTCCCCAGATGTTAACGATAATTGCTGTTTAGAACTTTACTAGTAAAATGCAGCAATTGAGATGATGTTTGAATTCTAAGCAATTGTTGTAAGAACAGACAACAAACGCTGTTGTTTCTGTTTACGGACGTGACGTAAACATACGAAGACGCTAATTTCCCGCGAAATCCGACCCGACTCCTCAAATTATAAACCTGGCGTTGCAAATAGATTTAAGATAAGGATTTGCTCATTAACTGATTTTTGTTAAAGGGTTACTCCACCCCAAAATGAAAATTTTGTCATTAATCACTTACCTCCATGTCGTTCCAAACCCGTAAAAGCTTTGTTCGTCTTCGGAACACAACTTAAGATATTTTGGATGAAAACCGGGATTTGTGACTGTCCCATTGACTGCCAAATAATTAACACTGTCGAGGCCCAGAAAAGTATGAAAAACATCGTCAAAATAGTCAATCTGCCATCAGTGGTTCAACCGTAATTTTACGAAGCTACGAGAATGCTTTTTGTACGCAAAGAAAATAAAAATAATGACTTTATTTACCAATTCGTCTCCTCTGTGTCATTTTGGAGAGTATCCACTGAACGCAAACAGCGTATGCTGTTCTGTGTCAGCCGCACCACACGGATACCTTTTCTACATTTATTTACGCTTTGATTTGAACGAAAACAGCATATCCGTGTGGTGCGGCTGACACAGAACAGCGTATGCTGTTTGCGTCCATACTCTCCAAAATGGCGCTACGTTGATGCGGAGATGAATTGTTGAATAAAGTCGTTACTTTTGTTTTCTTTGTGTTCAAAAAGTATTCTCGTCGCTTTGTAAAATTTAGATTGAACCACTGATGGCAGGTGGACTATTCTGACGATGTCTTTCATACTTTTCTGGGCTTTGACAGTGAATATTGTTCGGCAGTCAATGGGGCAGTCACAAGCCTCCCGGTTTTCATTCAAAATATCTTAAATTGTGTTTGGAAGACAAACGAAGCTTTATGGGTTTGGAATGACATGGGGGTAAGTGATTAATGACAAAATTTTCATTTTGGGGTGGAGTAACCCTTTAATTTTTAACCAAAATAGTTACATACTGCAACTTTAATAAAGGAAAATAAATTGCTTAAATTAAAGGCTGTTTCAGCAGAAGCATTTCACCAAAGAGGTTCAGTAATAAAATACTTGAATTCAATTCACATAGCCTATTTTCAGATGCAGAAGACTGGACGTCCATTCCTGAAAGAAACTTTGTGTGCCAAAAATAATTAAAGCACTTATCAAACTACAGGAGGCAAATAATTAAAAAAAAGGAAATTAATCAAGAAACCAAGGAAAACAAATATATTGTACTCATAAAGAAATAATTTCAAAGTGATAAAATATTTATATGCATTTTCGTAAGTGTCAATACAAAAGCAGAAATGATGAAAAAATTAACTTGCACCTAGACTTAAAAAAATGTAACCAGCCTGTTAATTGGAGTTTTTGTCCTAACCAGCTTTTACCACAAAAAGAGCTATGACAAACATTAAGTTGTGTTGCGCAAATTCAAAATCCACATCACACTGCATATGAAACATATGCTCTGTTCAGTTATGATTTTGTCACTTCGCTCAACATTTTCAATTTCAACGAGAACTCTTGTAATGCTGGTTCTGCATGTTAAATCTGCATTGTAGACATGTTTGCTCATTCTTACTATTAAAAAAGGGTTTATATACCACAGTTTTAAGACAAATGTTACTCACAGTCGTTGAATAAAATAAGTCATTTCATAAGAGAAAGGCTAAGACAGTCAGAACGAGTCTTTGAAGGTGAAGTATGTAATTCCTACATCATCAAATGGAAATGCAAAAATGGTTTTCAAACAGGTTTCCCATCTAGTATTTGACATTTCATACATGCTAAAACAATAACAAATTAATCATCATTACTATGCAATATTGAGAAACTGCTCTAAGCTCCATTTTGAGAAACTGGTAATATTTTAATGCTGTATTATCTGTCTCACTTAATATGCTCTTGATAAAAGTAGCCAGAAGTAAACGTAAATTCACGTGAAGACTTTACTGTAAAAATGCTTTTACTGAAAAAGACATAAAACTAACCCATTTTTCCAAATAAATGTATCCTTTTTTTTAAACAACTCTGACTTCCCCATTATTGCAATAAAATTGTAATGTGGAACTGTAATTCATTTCAAATAAAAATGTTTAAAACAAAATAAAACAGAATAATGTTGTTTGCACTCTTCTGGAAAATCAACCTATGAATGAATGATGTATAATTGACTCATTTTAACATGGAAAAATTACACACATCACCTATAATAAAACTCACAGACATGTCTTGTCATAAATTAAGGAGAAATATGTCTGTAAAGAATAAAACAAGTCTTTAATCTAAACACAAACTACATGGATGTGAACTATTCTACAATAATAGTAACTGGTGTAATAGTCAACTGTGAACTTACACTCCAGTCTTTATTCATATTTTACTGACACATACTTTTCATCTTATTGTTTGTCCATCTGAAAATGAAAAATGTAAAAAAAAAAAAAAAATTGATGTTGAAAATGTTGCTCAGCGTCCAACGTCGCCACCAATTCTCACACGGCTGACATCATTTAAGTGTTGTTTAGTCAGAGTATATCTGGTTTTGAGAAGGTCGAGGAGCAAAAGTACATTATAAAACTCCCCCTGACGTCCTCTGAAGTCCTGTGATGTTCATCAGCTCCATCAGTATTTATTGTGCCATTCACACTGTCCCACGCTCACCTCCTCGATGTCCAGGTTCTTCCTGGATTTATAGATAAACTCGCCGATGGCCACGAACACAGACAGGACGAGTCCGGCCGCCAGAACAATGAAGATTCCTCCGATGTTCTCCACTCCCAGAGCGCTGGCCTCTTTACTGTCCTCCTCGGGACAGCCGTTTCCTCGCCACCACTTCTCCTTCATCATGTGCAGTTTCCCCTCCTCCTGTAACTGCAGGATGGCGATGGTTACCTTGTCACGATACGGAGAACCTGAGAGAGACCCAGAGTTATTATCATTAACTAAAACTATACAAAAACAAATGTTTTACTTCAAATAAAATAAACGTTAACTAAAATAATACCTAAAATAATCAACAATTTTATTTCAGCTAGTTGCTAAGGCAACATTTCTCATTTTAATTTAGTTTAACTTAATGTACTAAATTAACTAAAATGGAAACTATAAAATTTAAACTATAAATTTTACTATACAGACCTAAAAAACAAATGATTAAAAATAGCAAACACACAAAGACTAAAACTTAACTAAAATGAAAACAGAATAAATAAAAATAAAAACTGGATGTAAATGATACAATGATAACACAGGTTAATGGTACAAAAATAATAAAGCTTCAAGTCCATTTTTCTAGGATTTGTTATTTCTAAATATTTTTATAATGACAGTACTTTTATTTTGCATTTTATTTTAGCAAAATATCACTGGTCCAAATTATGGTTCCTCTAACTAAAAAATAAAAAATAAATAAATTAAAAAAATTAAACACTAACTAAATAAATAACATTTTTAAACAAATAATATTTATAACAATTTATTGGTAACATTTTAGAATAATTTTCACTTACATTACTTTCAGCATTATTTACCAACATTACTTGAACTAACAATGATAAATACTTTTTAGCATTTAATAGTCTTTATTAAAGGGATAGTTCACCCAAAAATTAAAATTCTCTCATCATTTACTCACCCTCAAGTAGTTCCAAACCTATATAAATTTCTTTGTTCTGCTGAACACAAAGGAAGATATTCTGAAGAATGTGGGAAACAGAGCAATTCTGGGGCACCATTGACTTCCATAGTATATTTTTTTTCCTACTATGGAAGTCAATGGTGCCCCAAAACAGCCTGGTTACAAACTTTCTTCAAAATATCTTCCTTTGTGTTTGGCAGAACAAAGAAATTCATATAGGTTTGGAACTACTTGAGTAAATGACACAATTTTCATTTTTGGGTGAACTATCCCTTTAATGTTAATTTTACATTTTGCAATAGTTTTACAAACAGAAGCTGTATCTGTTACCGTTACTTGAACATTTTTGACAATGTTTTATGTGAGCGCACCAATAGGAGTGCCGACTCCGTAGCCCTTTGAGTCGATGAGTCCTCCAATCTGCGTGAGGTTGCAGTTTCTCTGGCTGATGTACTCGATGCTGGTGGACTCCATCAGAAGAGCGTAATCTGTGGTCAAAACACGCTGGATTCCCTCTCTGTTATTCTTCACCAGCGCCGTGTTCTTCCGACTGCTCATGAATGCCCACATCTTCTCATAGGTGGAGATCTTTGATTTCTTTGAAAGATATATGATGGTATTATAGTAGAGCCCATGGGTTCGATTTTCAAGTAATATATATGCCTTGAATGCAATGTCGCTTTGGCAGCGTATATATGAAATGAGTAAATGAAAATGTTTATATTAATGCAAGGAGCCACTTAAAGGTGTGTGACGGTCTTTACTGAAGTTAAAAATAAATTTAAATAATAAAATAACAAAATAAATAAAATAATACAATATAACATTACACAACATTAAATAAAACATTAAAAAATGAATTAATGAAATAATACAATATAACATTAAATAAAATTAAAATTAAACAAAATTAATAAAATAAATTACTAAAATAATATAAAATAACAAAATAATCAAATAAAATAATAATAAAAATAAAATATAATAAAATAAAATTCAGTAATAAAATATAAAATAAATCACTGGCCATCTGTTAAGAAAAAAATCTTAAGTGGTTTATTGTTTTTATAAAATTTCAGTAACACTACTATGATGAAAGACAACAATTACAGTATTAATCATTAAAATATTAGTATTTATCTGCAAATTAGTCTAGTTCATTAACCTTCTTTGTTTTTATGAGTATTCCGTTAAGTTTTGAATATTGATAATCTAATTAAGAAATAAGATAAGGCTGTATTATATATTTAAGTTTTTTTTTTTGTTGTTTTAAATGTTTATCATCAAATTCATAAAGATTCATAAGTAGATCTACTGATGACATGTAAACTAAGCTGTTTCTGATATGGTTGTTATACACATTAAGCACAATTAAAGCAATGTACTGATCACCAGTCAGCATCTAGGACCATAACTATCATTTCATAATCAGAATTAAGAGCCAAAACTATTGTTTTTTTGTAAGAGAATATTCACAATATCCACTCCCAAAAACCATATGAAATTGTTTACAGCCATAGTGCAAATTTCAAGGTTTTTTTATTTGGATGAGCAGTGTTTCTTCTGCCAAAATTCATGTTATAGCTGTAAATAAATTTACAGTACGCTGATCTTACTACTGGATTTCCTGTGCTTATGTCTGCCATGAAATCCTTCTTTGCTGTGCTGGTGTCACGATTCGTTGGGAGGAACGAGAGAGAGACGTGGAGAAACGTTGAACAGTCTTTAATACTGGAATCACAGGGGAAAATCCATCACAGGAACACAGGAAACACACGACATCCAACAAGTAGACCCGACAAACACAAACTGAATGGACTGGGGCTTTTAAAGTCAAGGAAATCAGGGGAAAACAAGACACACCTGGAGCAAATTAACACAATCAGACTGAGGAGAAACTGGGTCACAGGGAACACATGGGGAGCAAAAACCACAACAAACAGTCCAGGGGCGTGACATTACTCCCCCCTCCCGGAAGGTGCGTCTTCGCACCGTGGAACAACAGAGGGGGGGGAAGAAATGGGTGGGAACAATGGCGGAGGCTCAGGAGGAGGACGGACAACCGGGAGGGGGCCGGCAGACAGAGACCAGGGAGGCGACGAAGGAGGAAGGAGACAGGAGGGACCCGGAGCAGGAGGAGCCTGGCAGGACCCAGGCCACAGCCATGATGATGGCCCACGGTGGAGCCGACGGAGGGAGGAGTCATGGAGGAGGAATGGCCGCCGACTCCAGGGGGCCGACCAACGGAGGCGGAGCAGGTGGTGGAGGAGCCCGAGGTGGAGACGGAGCTCCGGAGATCCGCGGCGGAGCCGGAGCGACTGAGGACCAAGGTGGAGCTGGCGGGAGGAAGGAGCCCAACGGAGCCGGTGGGACGGAGCGACGAGGTGCAGCCGTAGGAGCGGAGTCCTGAGGCGATGGCGGGTCGACGCCCGACCAAGGCAGAGCCGGAGGGACGAGGGAGCCCGGTGGAGCTGGTGGATCGATGGATGACGGTGGAGGCGAGGGAGCTAGGAGCCGAGGTGGAGCCGCTGGGTCCACGGGCCGAGGAGGCTGGAGGCGGAGGTGAGGGATACTCCAGCCCTGACGACGCTGGAGGATGGCAGTCCCGTGGGGCTCGCACCACATTGATGGTGGGCTGAGAGTGAGCGGAGGGGCTGCCAGACGACAGCGGTGGAGGAGGCAGGAGTGGGGGAGCGGGTGGGCGGGTGGGCATTTTCGAGGAGCGGGCACTGGAGGGCATATTCGGGGAGCGGGCACTGGAGGGCGCTCTGGAGGCGTGGAGCTGGCTGGGACCAGCGGAGATGAAGGAGGGCTGGTTGGGACCAGCGGGGACAACGGAGAGAAGAGAGGGGGAAAATCGACCTCCAGATCCGCTTCCCAATTGTTCAAATACCCCTCCATGTCCAGCAGTCCCAGATGTATAATCAGCTCACCCTCAGCCACGGTGCAGGGGGCGGAGCTCCACTCCGCGCTCACACCGTCCACGGCTGGCTCCCTCGTGGTGGGCATTGTCGCCGGCCCTCGCACCTGATCTGACGGATGGGGCTCAACTTCCGGGGCGATTTTCCGCTCAGTCACTCGGCTTTGCGCTGGCTCATTGATCATAGAGGGAAATGGCTCTGCTCCGCACCGCGGGGAGTTGGTGGGCTGGGCTCTGGGTCAGGAGTGGATCTGCCGAGATCATCCACGGGGCAGATGGTGAGTGGCGATCCATTTTTCGCCAGAGTCCACTCCACGAAGGCGGCGAATTCCTCTCGAGGATCATCCTCGGACGACAGCGCTCTGCTCGCGGTGCTCAGGCTTGCGTCATAGAAAGCACAGAGCGTGTCGTCCGGATAGCTGGTGGCGTTAGCTAAACACAGGAACAGTCGTGTATGGTCCTCGAGAGATCGGTCCCCCTGCTCCAGCAGGAGGAGGAGGAGGAATCCGGGCGAATCCATAGACACACAACGGAAAGAAAAACATGTAAACGGGAAACAAAACGGAGGGTAAAACACGGAGGTTACTGTTCTTGGTCGGGTCTTCTGTCACGATTCGTTGGAAGGAACGAGAGAGAGACGTGGAGAAACGTTGAACAGTCTTTAATACTGGAATCACAGGGGAAAATCCATCACAGGAAACACATGACATCCAACAAGTAGACCCGACAAACACAAACTGAATGGACTGGGGCTTTTAAAGTCAAGGAAATCAGGGGAAAACAAGACACACCTGGAGCAAATTAACACAATCAGACTGGGGAGAAACTGGGTCACAGGGAACACATGGGGAGCAAAAACCACAACAAACAGTCCAGGGGCGTGACAGCTGGTTTAGATCAGTGTTGTGACAGATGTTCTCATAATGCTCTCTTTCTCTATAAGCTGCTTTAATTCGCTCTGTACATGTATTTCCCGCTGGCTGAGGTCCGTGTTCTGCCAATCTGTGCGTGTAAAATCACAGGTTTTGTGTCTGGAGGTGTAAATGCTGTTTGCCCATCAAACCTCAAACCACCTGTCTAAATTCAGCGCCAAATGAATGTATCACAAACCACCCACATATTGAATGAAATGTTAAACAGGCTGATTTTTTGCTTGTAGAGACTAATAATAATACAATATCAAAGCGAGTTGCCTAACCTTAAAGAAAGTCATAGTGGACCCGTCCCTCACGGCACCGTATTCAATCTTGGTCTGTTTGGCCAGATCATCGGCCGAGTCTATGGGTGAGTCCATTCGCTCCACGGTGAGGAAGGCAGCCAGGTTAGCCGTGTAGGACGAGATGATGATGAGGGTGAAGAACCACCAGATACCTCCAACAATCCTGGTGGACAAAGCCTTGGGCATCAACTCCGATCCTGACCACGAGAAATGTTCAACCAGTTAACAGATCAATGGTTAAAAATGCTGTAAAATCCAGAATGTTTTTTTTTTTCATCTATTTTACAATATATAATATAATAAAAAACAAAATGCATGAAGAGAACATAATGAAATTGAAAGCACACATTGACACTATTTTCAGAGTTTAACTGAGACATTTTTGTAGATTTCAACACATTTGGCCACCCTAAAGTAGGAAACCGTGTGTATTAAATCTCATACCTTGCTGCATAAGAGCTCCAACACCAAACCAAACGCTGTTGATTAAGGTGAAGTTGTTCTCAACAACATCTGAATCAGGGTTGCAGGGATGAGGGTTGTACCATTCATACGGGGTGAACCTGCAGAACAGCACCAACACACCAACATACTGTACATTCATTGTAAATGGACACAAATCAGCACTGTGGCTGATGCATTTTAAAAATAAATTCAGGGCATCTGTTAAAACAAGCTAAATAAATACATGGTTGCAAGTTATAAGTTTAAAATTGTAAAATTCTTATTGATTTATTTCAATCTTAAAGTTGGCAATATTATTTGATGAGTTCTAACTGATAGAATAATTAAGTCAACTTATATTGTGTGTAATTTAAACTAAAATGTCTGCATTAATTGAATTTTTAAAATAACAATTAAATTGTCCTGATAACCTGGAAATTGGGCATTAGATTTCCAGTTCTCAGCATGATTTGCATAAGACTGCATAAAGAGAATAGATGTGGAAATTAGGTGTTATACTGAAAGAATGGTCATCTAAATTATTTAACATAACTGAATCAACCTAAATATACAAATTTAGGCAAACAAATCAGGTAGAAATAACTATTTATATAGCTATACCTATTTATGTTGGAATTAGTTGGAATGGTAATCAACTAAAACAATTGTGTTTATGCTATAAATTAAGCTCTACTAACTCAATGTAATTTATAGGTTGAACATAATTTCACGTAAAAAAGATTGATGTAAACTGTTGTTGTTAATATTGTTTTTTTTTTATTTACATTTTTAGAGTGTCAGCCAAAAAAGAGAACTTCACTAGAAATGATATTTTAAATGCAAATATTCAAATAGAAGTATGAGTTAAAAAAAATAATAAATTTGCAAAATGAAGACACATTTGCATTTGCATTAAAAATGAGCTGGCCAAGACTGTGTTTTTGAGCTATTACTGCTGGGCAGTAAAACAAGAGCTAATTAACCACAATCCAACAAGATATAACAGAAGCATGAAACCGGTCCAATCTGAAGAATTTAATCCTCTCTAAAGGTTAAAATGAGTTGATATGGATTTTACCTGGCAATGACGAACAGTACACAGCTGACCCCGAGGCAGGCCAGCAACACATACATCCAGATGTCCGGAGAGAGCGGGTTCAGGAAAGAGAAGACGCCTGGATTGGTGCCATTGGGTTTGTGGTAGAGGATAGAGATTCCCAGAGTCATGAAGGGCTTGGAAAAATCGATGACTTTCTCTCGCACGTAAGTGATGGTGAGTGGTGCCACGGCCAAATCTGCCACCTGAAGCCAGTGAGAGTTAATTCATGGGAACTCGCTTGACGCTTTAAGACCACTTGAAATGACTGACAAGGATACTAGCATACAGATGACCCACAAAACTCTTAAAGTCTGTGTAAAGTCAATTCTGAGAATTGTTTGTAAACACATTATAAATGTTAGAAATGCATTGCTGAAACATGTTACAAAGACTGTGAACTATACAGTACTTAATGGTGGAGTTATACCGTTAAACAGTTTTTCACCATGTTCGTTATCAGGATTTTTTGGGCGGGGCTAAATCGGGACTCAATGACGCAATGGAGCCACCGAGCACCGCCCCTCCCGCAATACTATAAGAGCTGTGTTCAACTTGAAGCAGCATTGACTGCACAGACCGATCGCTGTGTGACATCAAAGTACAGTGAGCTACAGAGAGCAGACGCTCATTATGCTTTCAAATCGCTCTCGCGGTACTTTGATGTCAAACACTGATCGTTCTGCGCAGTGCTGCTTCAAGTTGAACACACATAATAACTAGAACGCATAAGCATCAGTGGTTCGTCCGCTCAATCGCGAGTTACTGTTATTACCGTTAGTTACTACAGCCTACAGTTTGCTATCTAGCTATGCCTTCGTCACGTTAATATGTGATTGCGATAATTTACACAGCAATTGAGCTCAGTCTGCTTATTTAAATTAAGCTGCTAGAGTGGGCGTGGTTTCAGCGCCGCCAGCGGACACGCCCCCAGCGTTTGAGAGCAGAGAAAACGGCTTATTTTATCATGATTTTGATACCTTATTTTATTTACTTGGCGAGTTTTTTTTAGCATTCAAATTTGGCTGGGTGGTTAATAACACATTTTTCTGTTGTGTGACAAACTCAGAACACACATTTAATATTGACTTTACACTGACTTTAATTATTAGACTTACATGATCGATCAGCTCTCTGACCATGCCGTTCCACTCTCCTTTATCATTCTGAGCTCCGTATTTCCCATCAGACACCAGTTTGACTTCATAGGAAAAGCCCAGGATGTTGGACAACTCCTTCAGGAGATCCAAACAGTAGCCTTCAAACCGATCATTCCCATACAGCGGCTTATCTGACTTCTTGTACATCACATATGGGTTTTCCTGCAGGAGCAAAAGTACTATTAGTTGCAGGTGGATGGTCTTGTTGATGTTCTGCATTGGTTGATTCCTACCAGAATTGTGGTGACGATGAGCGTGCGGTTGGCCATGGAGTCAGTGATGTTGGTGTTTTTGTCTTTGTTGCTGTCTGTCAGGTTAAGGCCGTTGTTTGAGTTCCACACACCGATCTAAACAGATGCAGAACCACATAAGCAAACAGTTGAATTGTTCTGATGCCAAATAGTGTTTATTCTACAGGACAGATTAAGCGAATAATACACTCAAAAATTTTAAAAATCTGTCATTTACTCATCCTCCTGTTGTCATGAGTTAAATGGGTGACATGAGAATGAGTAAAAGATGACACATTATTTCTTTAAATATTTACCAGGGAGAAACGTGTGTACCATTTTTACATGTCTGTGGTTATTGTTAACTAAAACTAAAATCATTAAACACCAGTTCAAAAATACTGATATAAAAATAGAACGATAGATAGAAAGATGACAGACAGACAGAAAGGCAGACAGATAGACAGATAGATAGATAGATAGATAGATAGATAGATAGATAGATAGATAGATAGATAGATAGATAATGCATAAAAATTACACGCTTCAGCTTTAGGTCTAATAGGGCCAATAAAAAAAGACAATAAAGGGATTAAGGGCAAAATGGGAATAAATGCATACATACACCTGGATTACTGGAGCAAAGGAAAAGTACTTTATCTAAGAGAAAACATATCTAGAAAGCCTTAAACCTGCTGAGAACTGACTGTATTTTGAGTAATCTACCTCATATATTAATGTGCAAAGCAAGTGCTCTATCAGTGCCTTCTTTTACATGACCAATTAATGTAAATCCACTGAAAGACGACGCAAGCTGTAACTCCTCTGAGATGGTCTGTGTGTTTCTGTGCAGCACAGTAGTTTCATTCGCTACGCTACGTCACCTCTGTCTGATAGCTGTTGTCACTGGGAGTGTTGTAAAATATGCATTAAGAGAGAGTCTTCAAATTGAGCGCTTGGCGTGCGATTAGTGCTCATAAACAGATGTTTTATAAAATGAGCTCTCTGCATTGTTGACTCCATGAGTGATGTGATATTTCATAAATGGATGCAGAGCTCTTAGCTGCTTTATGTAGCGTTTGGTTTAGAGCCACCCGCTGAGAGTTTGACAGCGTTAGAAAAGGAAATAAATCAAGTTTATTTAATGCAATTATAAATAAGTGGTAAAACTAAGTATAATCCATAACTGAGCCATGAACTTGCCAACCTGAGAGTATATAAGACATCAATAACATCTAGACACCAGCACAAGAGGTATTAGCAGGTTGAGGGTCATAAATGGAAAAAGTACCATGGTAATACTATGTTTTTTAGGAAATAACACAGTATCATTCAGTACCATGGTATGTTTTGTAAGGAGAAAAGGGACTCAAATGTCACATTTTTGACGTTCAGTACAAACCTTCTTCCATACTTTGTTAAAACGACCACTTTCCATAAACTGCTTGTGAAAAGAAAACAAAAATTTGACATGTATGACAGATATTATAGTTTAGACAGATGCTGATCATGCAAACGGGATTATTTTCTGGTTTTACCTTTTCCATCCCGTCCTCTTTCAGACTGATGATGTCGAGGTCGAAGTCTTTCCTCAGGCCGTCCGTCTTGTTTATGATGATCTGTCCGGTTAGTCCGTTCCACTGAGCCTACAAGAAGAGAAGAAATCTGATTTCATTCCAGAACAGGCGTTTAGATTAAAAATGAGGGTGTCGTAATAAAGACAGAGATGATAAAACTCTGATTGCTCATTTGCTTTTATTTTAAGTCTCACTTTAGAGGCCAGATGCAGCATTATCATCATCATCATTAGTTGAGAATGTGTTTTTGGCTCATGCTCAGCCCAGTGTTTCCAACTTTTCCTTGATGCATTAGCTTACACACACATTATTATGTGTTTTGGGAGGCTTTCTGCCATTATTTTAATAGTACAGTGAAGTGCAGACAGGGAAGTAAGAGTGAGAGGGAATGAGACTGTGACAAACCAGATCAGACTCAAACCTGGGAACCCATGAACCAACAAAACTTATGTGATCACAGGGCCACGGTATTAAATAAATAAAAAAAAAATTGATTTATTTACACTGCCCTCCAAAAGTTTGGAAACACCCCTGGCAAAGTGTGGTTTTTGGATGATATCAGCATAAATCCTTATAATTTTTTGGTGCAAATACAGTACATTAAAGTAACTTGACATTATCATTGAAGACCAGCAATAATAATTTTCATTTTGATTACATAATAATGGCAATATATACACGTCAAAGTCAGACATGCCCCTTTGCCAGCTGTGATGCCTGGCTACTGGTTTAAACTTGGCCCAGGTTTTTAAAAGATTTTTGGGTCAGCACACCTTAATAGCTTCAACAATTGATTGCCAATTAAGTTTAGAATACAATGAACCTGTTTTATGAATGAGCTGTAATAGCTGCTAATGGTGGATATTTTGATGAATCGAGAATTTAAGTATTTGCTATGTATAAACTGTTTATGTAATAAAATATGTTTTCGTAATTTGTGTTGTCCCTTATCAGTGCAAAATTATCACAAATTAAAAAGAATTCATGCCAATATTGTCTCCAACTATCGTTTCCAAACTTTTGGAGGGCAGTGTATTTAATTTTTATTTATATTTTCTTTTCTTTTCTTTTTAAGGGCATGTATATAAGGATGACGATTCTTTTTTGTATTATAAAAAAGATTACATTATTTATTTCTATTCTGTTATAACTATTTTTATTAACTGGATTAATTCTTTCTAAATAAATAAATTAATTAACTAATTAAATACATTAATTCATGAAATAAAAACATGATTTAATGAACAATTTAATTAAATGCACTGCATTTAATTATGGAAATACATTATATTTTTTCTAACAAGCACCTTGTATTTATGTTAAATAAATACATATATTTATTTAATAAAATGATTAATGTAATGATTGTTTTATAATTTATTTATTTATTTATTTATTTTTTTTAATTTGACAAAAAAAAGCTTTTTTTTTCTAACAAGCAGTTTTTAGTGTCAGGACCTTGAGCATAAGGCTTTTATGTGCAATGTCAAATTGAAATGTAAACTGTCCGGCTTGTTACTTTCCCAAAGACATTATTAGAGGTAATAATGTCCCCCCCCCCCCCCCACCACCCCACCACCCCACCACCCCACATATGCATGTATATGTATATATGAAGAGTTCAGATGCAAAAGCCTCTAAGTGCCATCTGAAATGTTCTTCTATAATGAGCATTTATAATAGGCTCCTATATTTATGTTCAGTTATTTCACTTTAATTGCATAAAAAAGGACCTATACACTACAATTAGAGTAAAATTACTCAACCTAAACATAGGAGCCTGATGAAAATGCTCATTTTAGAAGAAAATATATATATTTATACATACAGATATACACAGCCCCATTCATCTAGTGACAAATTGCTAAGAGAAATACTAAATAAATAGTTACATGATCAACAGAAGTGCCTAAAGCAATAGATCAACTCAGTTCTGCAAGGAGTTGTGAGTAAATGGACTCTATAATCAAGCTCATGGAGTGAATATATGAGGTCTGAAGCCAAATGGAGCGACGAACTTTCCAACACATAATTCAGTGGATTTTTTATCCAGAACATGTGAATTTATGAGGATGCGGTGCTCATATAGTCAACAGACGTTCAAGCCTCATGTGCAAATCCAATGGATTATTTCTTTAATTTGCTGTTCTTTAAGAATTAAAATGGGGTGGATATCATTCATAATCTTCACATACAGTAGTGGAGCTCAGACTGACTTCATATACTCACACTGAGGTCACATGACCTTTGTCCAGATTTGTTCTAGTCATTATTCTCTAGTATAAATCTCACTTGATATTTCCTTCTCTATCACGTCCTGCTCAGATCACATGTACAGTGAGCTTCAATTACCAAAAGCACACAAGATTAAACACGCCAGAACCAGCAGTGCTTAATGTAGACTGTATTAACTGTCCCATTCATGCTCACTAAGATCAAGAAGGTGACATCTTCTTCATCATCATCAGTAGCAAGGGCATAGGTTTGATTTTGGCATTGGTGGGGACACAACAGACATGTCATAGCATCTCTACTAAATTCTACGCCCTTGAAAATCATAACAAGCAATGCCCAACTTTGGAAACTATAGTTCTCTCCTTAAATATGAAGAGGTCAAACAACAGATTAATGAATTAATCCAAATCTCACAAACGTACACAGACACAAACTTGTGGACGTAATTATAATATAAGTCAGAAATTGAAGTGAGTTTCTGTTTTTGTCATTAACTATGGTTTTGCTACACTAACCATAGTTTAACCATGGTATTTCTAGTAAAACTGTGGTTAAACAAAAACCATTGTTAATTTTCTTAAAGGATTTGTATACAGCATGTTTACACTTTCTTTGTTTTTTCTTTGTTTTGTTTTTATTAGTGAACTGCCTTAATAATGGGATGTTTTGTACTGCTTGATAAAAAAAAAAAAAAGAAAAAAAAAATAAATCAGAAAAAAACATACTCAATGTACGCTCCTAAATCCCAGTCTGAATCAAATTATTTGCGCTCCGCATTCTAAAGTTCCGATCTAAATTAAATGATTCGCGAACCTGCTCCGAAGTCTCAACCTAAATCAAATGATTCGCGATACGCAATCCGGTTGGAGCGATTCGAAACAGTGAATCAGACCTTTTTCACATTTATGGGTTTCTCAGCAGCGGAAGTTAGGTTAATGTTGTCATGTCGGTCCATTTGGTAACAATTCCGTTCAGCACCACTAGTAGAGCAGAAATGACACGCTTCACCTTTAAATGAACACAGCCCCACTGTAATGAGTTCACCCACACTGCATCACTAATTCAGCTAGAGCCATTACACCCTCGTCCAACACACATTCATCCTCAGACTGCAATGCCAACATGCTGACTCAACAATACCTCCTCCAGCACAGGAAGCCCTTACAAGAACATTTGGAAGTTATCATTGGGAGAGAGAGATTGTCCGCACATAAATCATCTGCAGCTGTTTAGAATTGGCTCGAAACACTTTCCAGAGAAATGAGTAATGATGCATTTAGACTAAACAGACTGAACTCTCTATCAGAGTTCAGAAGCGTCTGACACAGTTTAAAAGATTATAAATGATAATTCTGTCATCATTCCAAACATATATGATGAGTAATGAGCTACATTTACTCATTCCAAACATATATGATGAGTAAATGATGATCTGTGGGTGAACTGTTCTTTTGGTTTTGGACAAGGGTTTAAAAAGGTGCATTTACCTCTTTGAACATGCTGATGAATCGAGAGCCGAAGCGCCAGGGTTTGTGTCGGTGACACTGCAGTGAGCTGACGGTGATCTGAGACGCTCGCTGGGACGCAGCAGCGACCATATACACAGCATCATACATCAGCGCTGCTTCAGTCTGCGGCACAGACAGAAATGATCCATTACACAGGAGGAGGTGACTTGTGGCCCATACTCGGAATTTAACCCATCCAAGTGCGCACACACACACACCGTGAACACACACCCGGAGCAGTGGGCAGCCAATGCTGCGGCGCCCGGGGATCAGTTGGGGGTTCGGTGCCTTGCTCAAGGGTCTCACCACAGTTGTGGTATTGAGGGTGGAGAGAGTGCTAGTTATTCACTCCCCCCACCGACAATCCCTTCTGGACATGAGACTCGAACCTGCAAACTTTGGGTTACAAGTCCGACTCTCTAACCATTAGGCCACAACTGCCCCAAACACATGAAACTAGACCACGTAAATCTGTTCACATAATGAAATGCCTCTGATTCTGAATCAAATTGTGGGTTCAAAAGAACTTAATATTTAGTAATATTATCAATTTGACTGTATTGATGATTAGATAAGAGCAAAACTGGATAATGACAATGTTGTCTTCTGTAGAGCTGCATTATAGCTTAATCAAATTTGTTTCAAAACAGATGAAATTTGCAGTTATTGAACTGAACTGAAACAACACTGAACTGACTTGTGCTGAATAATGAAACTGTAGAGCTGCTGTAGCTGAATTGAACTTGTTTCATAATTGAACTTTGCAACATTGACAGTTATTCAACTAAATTGAAACAACACTGAACTTAGATGAATTGAGTTCATTGATGAACTGATGAACTGACATTAGCTGTATAATAACACTGTCTTCTGTACACCTGCTTTACAGTTGAATTGTGTTTCATAACTTTGTGACTTATACACTGTTATTGAACTAAACTGAATTAACACTGAACTAAACTGAGCTTAATGACACTATTGTCTCCTGTACAACTGCTGAAATTTAATTTGTTTCATAATTGATGACTTTTGCAACATTAATGCTGTTTACTGTTTTTTAATCTGTGCTGTATAAAGTACTATTTTAATAAAGCTGATCAATGCACAATAAGACAACAGATACAGTAGACACATCAATCACAGACTAGTTTTGTCTTTTGGTCAAGTACTATGGCGAAACCATGTTTTTTAGACATGTACCATGGTAAAATCATGCTATTCAAAATACCTTGGAGTACTATCATATCTTCATATATATAAATCATTCAGTATCATATATATATCACTCTTAAAAATTAAGGTTCTTTTTTTGGCATTTATGGTTCCAAGAACAAACTTTAACACATAGAACCTTTGCATTCCACAAAAGGTTATTTATATTGGCAAAAGGTTCTTTAGATTAAAAATATATTCTTCACACTAAGAAAAAAAATGGTTCTTTTAAGAACTGTTCACTGAAAGGTTCTTTGTGGAACCAAAAATGGTTATTCTATGGCATCACTGTTAAAAAATCCCCTTTGGAACGTTTATTTTTAATACAATATATATAGAGAGAGAGAGTGGACAGACTGTCATCATTCCGTCCAGCAGGCCGGTCTCGGGTTTGGGTGGAGCCTGCAGTCGCTCCATGGACCATTTCTCCACCACTGATGCCACATGAGGATTGTCGATGTTGAGCAGACGGAAACCCGTCATGTTCACGCCACTGTATCGGTACGGCTCCAAGTCCAACGCAAACAGATCCTGAAGTGTGTCATACAGTTACATCAATATATGAAGTTCAACAATAGATTCCTTTTCTTAAAATGCTGCTTGGTTTCTAGCTGTAGAGCGTGGTATGGATGACCTATTTTTGTAGGCCTAAACCCAGAAACGAGCTTTTTAGCAGTTATGCTTTTAACATCCTGAAGTCAATGTGATTCTGGTAAATGCCTGAAATAAGGTCTGTGGTGAACACAAGCTCAAGATATTTTCAAATTTTATTCTATGACATAAAATACCTCAGCAAATACCACCTTGGGACTTTTTAAGAAAAACTTTTTATTTGTCTTGTGAAAGGTAAACTCATCCATTCTATAGTCACTTTCACAGCCTCGTGTTTATAATTGCGCTCTTGCAAAATATACTAATTCAAACTTTTAGTGAAACCGTGTGTGACCGTGGTGTAGTTCGTTTATAGTCTACATTTAGCTTTTTACTTATGGCAGTTGCATTTAGGCTTCAGAATTCATAACAGTTGGGAAGATTATCATGATAAACAAAACATGTAAGAATCTTAAACTCCTGTTGGTTCTAGAGCTTATTTTCTGCAATAATCCAAAAAATCATATTGTGTTTTTGTTGAGGGAACCAGAGTGATGCGAATTTCCAGACTGGCCTACAAAAAATGTCATTCCTGCAGCACTTTATTGACTAAAAAATGTAAACCAGCAGAACCAACCTTGTTGAAATTTCAAATCAAAACAATGAAAGAACCAAAGAAAAACTCAAAGAATCCATATGAAACTCACCAGAGTGGTAAAGAAGAAATGGTAATATTCAGTCATCATGCCCATAGACAAGAGCTACAGCAGAAAGAGAGAGAGAGAGAAGTTAAACCTCCATCTGCACCAGCATCCTCCATTCAAACAGATATTACATCACTCATATTATGAACAAATAACCCACAGATTTCATTTTCACAGCCTTTCACATCATTTGTGATTATTCTTTTCCTCATTCCCAATGTTAGGTTGAGTAAAGGATCTGCTGTAACAGGAAGCATGTGTTAAATATCTAGAGACCTGAAATCAAAACAATGAAGTAAAGCATATCTGTATCTTTTAGAAAATACATCAAGAAATGTTTTTAAAAACAAAATGGGACAATCAACTGATGGAGATTTAATTTAGGGATTAGTATAGTTTAGGGATTAGTATTGCTGTAACACAGAAAATAGGATTGCATGACATCAGACATCATTGAATAATGTAACAGTATCTTACAATATCAGATTCAACACAGGTCTTGCGCCTAGAAACTTTTACTTCAAACTTTTTTCAGAACTTTACAACTTTACAGTCTTTACAAACTTTGCTTTTCCAGTCCAAAATTAGTCATATTCAAAATTCAAACTGCATTCAAACATTCAAATTTGAATTGCAAATCTGCATCCTGTTTGCAACCTCAATTTAAATTCAAAACTAAATTGGAATTTAAAAGGGAATCTCAGTTTTGGTCCTGGTGTGTTACCTGTTTGAGGACATCTGCTGAGGTCTGGTATGAGCAGTCAAAGATGACACAAAACTCTTTCCCCTTCTTCATCTCTTTAAGAAGCGGCCGAGCATCTTTACTTCCCATCGGTAACTGTCGGATTTTGATCTTGATGCTGTAGCGTGACGGAGCCTTGATCAACTCCTGAAGACGAATTAGCCCTAAAAATATTATATAGACAAAATCAGCAAAGATTATAGAAACACTTCAATTCAAAAGTTTTTTTTTAAAGAAATGAATACTTTTACTTAGCAAATATTACAGTTAAGACATGTATAATCTTAGAAAGGTTTCAAATAAGTATGGTTCTTTTGAACTTTCTAGTCATCAAATAGTCCTGAAATGAAATGTATCATGTTTCCACAAAAAAAACGAAGCAGCACAACTGTTTTCAACACTGAAATAATAATCAGCACATTAGAATGATTTCTGAATGGATAATGTGACACTGAAGACTGGAGTAATAATGCTAAAAATTCAGCTTTGATCACAGGAATAAACATTTTAAAACACATTCAAACAGAAAACAGTTATATTATTTTAATAATATTTCACAATATTACTGAATAAATAAATAAATGCAGCCTTGGTAAGCAGAAGAGACGTCTTTTTAAAAAAATAATACAATAGTGTAGTGTGTTAAATTAGTTAATCAAGTTCTGCTTTGACTCAGATTTAGCACATAACATTTTAAGCTGATTTTCAGCTTTAATTCAAATATTCATCATCTGAAATTAAACAGGAAAACACTTTGGGGTGTTTTTAATATTTTTTCAGCCCTGACAAATTACACACAGTTAATCATATCCTAATCTTTTTAAAAATGAAGAAATGTCATTTCAGCAAACAAATTATCCCAAATATGATCTTGAAGTCAATATTTACTGGACCAGTTTTCACAAAAATGTCAATTTCAGAGCAGAAATGTGAATTATGGACATTTTTCATAAAGCATTGAGATCGTAACAACCATCAGACACTCACGGGCTGGTTGATAATTACGGTATGTACACAATAATATGATGATGATAAATGCATCTAATTCCTGCACACTTGGAGAAGTTCTTTCTCATTACTTAAGTCTATTTTAATTATATCATTCCTGTATGAGGCCATCGCATATGTGTGTGTTTTTCCTGTGCTCCTTCTCATGCAAATAATTGTCACATTTGTGTCAGTTTTATATCACACATTTATTTTTTTAGAAGAAGCATACAAGTCAAAGTTCATACTTGAGTTATATCTGAGAACGCCACATTTCTAAGCAATGAATGAGAAATTTCTGAGCAATAAAATCAGCCGTCCCACCTGTTGCGTCCTCGTACACCACCGTCACTGCTTTCCATTTGTAGAACTGCACGATGTCGAGCACGGCGCGGCTGATAGAGGCGTAATCTGGGTAAAGGTTGATGTAGAAACTGTCCTTGTTGTCCACAGATGGGTGTTTCCAGCGGGTCTGGATGTGAGGAACCTCCAGAGCGTTGCAGATGGACTGGACCGCACTCACTGAAGAACTGTGGGACGGGCCGAACACGGCGGCCACACCGAGAGCCAGCTGATCACAGGCTGCCATTGAGAAAAGAACATCACTCACTTTATTAACAAACTTAAAGATGACATTTTTAAGATTTTTATGTCAACATACAGTCTCTTAAGTATGCTGTTCATGGGTTTATTTCTCCCAAAAGTGTAAACTTTGAGCCTCTCAGGCACCATTAAACATTTGTCAATCATGTATCCTTTATTTTTCTAGGAAGGTCCCATTGGGATTAAAAGAAATCACCTCTTCCAGGGAGTCCTGGCCAAGATTACTGTACAAAAGTTTCACATAAATTTAAAAAAGTAATATATAGGCTGCAAAACAAAATTATATACGACCAAAGCAAAACAGTAATCATAAATCAACAGCTTATTTAAAACAGCAACAAGGTTCATTCATTACATGCTGCAATGAATTTTTAAAAATATTCAAAGGAGGAATGGCTTCTAATGGAGTAATAATTTGAAAATCGTTCCACAATCAAGGAGCATAGTAAGAGAAAGCTGATTTTCCATGTTCTGAATACACCCCAGGCACTTCTAATTAAATCCCAATTGATGATCTGGTGGAGTAGAGTCCTTACCAGGTCAAGAAAATATGATCATATTACCCCAATTTTACAGTCTCTGCACTGGTTACCTATTAAGTTCCGTATCAGTTACAAAATATTATTACTTACCTATAAGGCCCTTAATGGTTTAGTTCCTGTGTACCTAACTAGTCTTCTACAACGCTACAATCCATCACGCTCCCTAAGGTCGCAAAACTCTGGACTTTTGGTAGTACCTAGGATAACAAAGTCAACTAAAGGAGGTAGAGCCTTTTCACATTTGACTCCCAAACTCTGGAATAGCCTTCCTGATAACGTTCGGGGTTCAGACACACTCTCTCTGTTTAAATCTAAATTAAAGACACATCTCTTTAGCCAAGCATTCACATAATGCATCTCATAATCTTGTACTGCAGTTATATCTGATCAAACACACATTATTGTCCTTTAGCTTGGATTGAACAAATCATTTTTGCTTGGTTGGAACAGCAGCTACGCTAATTATGTCTCTATCTGTATCTCTGTTTCTGCCACGGGATTAACATCCCGTGGTAACTAGGATTTACACAAGCTTCAGTCTGGATCCAGAACACCTGAGAAGAGATGATGCCAACCCCTCAGAGGACCTCAGATGATGCCAACCCTTAGACAACATACAGAACTACCAAATTTCGCCATAAGTTAAATATATTAAGTTTCTACAATATATAAATATATTGTAGAAACTTAATTTCCTGTAAAGCTGCTTCGCAACGATTTGTATTGTGAAAAGTGCTATACAAATAAACTTGAATTGAATTGAAGTAGTTCTTTCTACGTAAGCATAAAAGACTAGTAATATACTTTGGAAGCAAACTCTAGTTTAGCCTTGCTGCCTTCAATTTTTAAAAACAATCAAATTGGCTATACAAGTTATTTTAACTCATTTTTGAAAATCTTGCCTAGTTGGATCTTGTATAACTTAAAAAATGAAGTTGAAATTGAAATATTGCCACAATTTATTGATCATCACAATATTTTTATTTATTTATTTATTTTTACAGTGTATTCAAATGCAATTTATAGAAGCTTGTTTCAGCCACAGGATTTAAAAAAGGTAATTGCAACTTTTTTTCTAACAATTCTGTTTTTTTCTCACAATTGTGAGATAAAGAATCATAATTTTCTTTTTTATTCCATGGCAAAAAACAAAATAACAGAATTGCAAGATGTAAACTCAGAATTCAGAGAAAAAAACTCAAAATTGTGAAATATAAACTTGGAACTGCAAGGAAAAAAGTCAGTTTACATCTAACAGTTCTGACATTTTCTCAAAAAAAAAAAAAAAAAAAAAAAGTCTAAATTGTGAGATAAAAAGTCACAATTATCTTTTTAAATGTTTTATTCCATGGTGAAAACAGGCTCACATAGCAATTACATAAAAACAAACTAATAGGACACTATAACAAATTTGCTGTAGAAAGTTTTCACTAAAAAACTGCTAGTAAATTCTACAGTTACAAAAAAAATGCTACACATTCAATTAAACATTACATTTTAAAACAGAAAAACTGAAAATAGCATTTCCTTGTAAAAAAATATTCCAATAATATTTGTTTTATTTACAACTTCTAAACATTTTTTTTTTTTTTTTTTTTTTTTACAGTTTATATAATCATGTATGTTTTGATACTGAGCTCTCTTTTTGCTATCATTCCTGCAGCTTAAATGGTAAAGCAAGGCACTAGCAATGCCAAAGTCATGGGCTGGATTCCCAAGGAATGCATAAACTGATCTGTGCATGTAATGGATAAAAGGGTCTGCCAGTGTGTAAATGTAAGAATCAAACCTCGTCTGGAGGCCTCGAAGCTGTCGAACAGGTTGATTCTCTGGATGTCGTAGGTGAGGGTTGTGTTGGGCATTAAAGTCCTGTTTCTGTTAATGTTGGTTACAGCGAATTTGAAGGCAAGTTCTTCCACGCTGATTGGTTCATTCTCAAGTGTCTCAAAAATCCCACCTGCACAGACAGAAAAAGAAAGTTTAAAACAAAATCACAAAAGTCATTTGGTCAAACATAATTTGGCAGTCCCAAGAGTCTGAAGCTGACGTGCCGCTCAAAGAGAACAGTATTTGATAGTATCACAGTGTGTACTACAGAAGCTTGTTTTCATCACAGAATAATAATATAAAATAGGTAATTGCGACTTTTTGAGACTTTTTTCCCTAAAGTTTATATCTCACAATTCAGACATTTTTACTCAGAAATGTAAATTATAAATCTCGATCTTAAAGTTATAGAGTTATAACTCAAAATTCTGACTTTTTTTCAAAATTGTGAGTTCATCTCTTGCAAGTTACTCATTGAAAAAGTCAAAATGGCGAGATATTAACTCACAATTGAGTTTCTCTCGCAATACTGATTATAAACTTTAACTTCAAACTTTTTTCCTCAGAAATGCATCTCGAAATCACAAATCATCAATTGCAAGATGTAAATTCAGCATTCTGAGGAAAACAAAGTTTGCGTTGAAAGTTTATAAATCAGTGTTGCGAGATAAACTCTTGAGTGTTTATACTGCGTCTTGCAATTCTGACTTTTTTCACACAATTCTGAGTTTATACTTTTTAGTAAGCCTTTTAGCACTGAAAAAAATGCACATTTTTGCTTTGGTAATTCACAGGAACAGAATTCTCTTTAGGGTCTTAAATTTCTCCTAGGTAACAATGACATTAAATGGACTTTTGAGATCTGAACAGTGACTCAAATAGCTCTATACTTTTAATGCATGTCAACTGCAGCTCAAGAGACTTTCTCTAAATTTTCAGTCATGCTTTTTTCAAGAAAAGATGTTTCTCCTAAAATGTGCTTTGAAGTTACAATAGAAACAAATAAGAAAATGAAAAAAAAGTCCTCTATTAACATGTCTGACCCTTAAGTGTAAAATGAAGATTAAAATGCTGTAATTTAAACACTTATTACCATAAAAAGACATCTTCACTGTGTCACAGTCTGAGTGAATGTTGCTGATGTTTGCTCAAGCTGCGGCAGCACAAAACAGTTGATGGATTTTCAGTTATGACATCTCTAATCCTTAAATGACCTTTAATCTACATGACAACTACAGCCAAAATATGACAAAACAAATAAATAAGGCAAAATCTGCTTTACTGCAGAGCAGACACGCATATCTGCACATGAACAAAAGATATTCAAATTATCAGTCAAAATGTGAGAAAACACATTTAGTGGGATGACAAATGCAAAACACACAAGTACTGCTGATTACAGTACATGTAGTTAAAGATGTTTGATAATAACGCAAACTGATCAGCATTTTTCACAAACATGTTCAACATTTCCATTACTCAAACTGAGTAAAATTAATTAAAGGTTGTATAATTAAAGTCCTTAATCTTACGAACTAAAACAAATATCATGTTAATGTACAACTGCTCACATTATTTAAAATGAAACAAATAACCTGCTGACAAAGACACAGAAAATAAATGTGCCTATGTGACAATAAATGTGACCTAATATATATACTGATGTAAATATTCTAAAACCATTTGGAATATATATATATATATATATATATATATATATATATATATATATATATATATATATATATATATATATATATATATATATATATGTATGTATGTGATATATATATATATATATATATATATATATATATATATATATATATGTATGTATGTGTATATATATATATATAGCACATCTGGTGACATATTAGACAAAATTGGATATTCTAGTGGTAGTTTGTGTTTAGTTAGTAGTTTATTGAGTTTTTGTTTCATTATGTTTTATTATGATGAGTAAAATCTATTGTTTTACATTTATGATGTTTGATCAAAATAGTTGTTTTGTTCCCCTTTCTTGTTCCCTACAAATTACATCAAATCAGCACATCGCTATTTCAGTCGCCTGTTTTATAAATGACAACTCTGGAACAATCAGCGATCGGTTGCGATTGGCTGTGAGCACCTGGAAAAACAATTTCAACTGGATTTTTTGGAGAGATTGTGATTGATGTTGTAAGAGAGGAGAGGTAAAGAACAAGAGGGCAAGGCCTCCCTTCTGGGCTCTGATTGTGAATGACCTTTTTCTTCCAGCGGCGTTGTGGCACCTTTCATCCTCACACTGAGAGAGCCTTGTGTGGGCGCCACATGCGCTCAAATCCAGCCCTATAAACACCAGGGTTAATTACAGTTAGCAAACCACACCGCACCAGAGCCACTCTGTTCCATGGGAATATTTCATTCTCACAGGACGGATAAAAAACTTTCTCGTTGGTAACTCAAGGTAATGACATTTCACTGTGGCTGCTCAAGCAGAACCACTTATGTGAAAAGGGCATGAAAATCAAATATGCACTAAAGCTTCAGATGTTTAAATCATTCCTGTGGAACCGCTCAAATTCATTTCATCTGTTTTGACAGCTTCATCGTTCCACTTGTGTATCTGTTCAGCTGCCATGTTTGCTTTAATGATGCTTTCTGTCTCATGATATGCTGCATAAACTAACTGCAGTATATATTTGTTTATACAGCTAAAACTAAAATCTTTAAAAATCTTTCAAATCACATGAGCCAATATTTTATTCACAATAGAACATAAAGAACATAAATGTTTAAACTGAGAAATTTCACACTTTTATCCACTAAATGAGCTCATTTCAAATTTGATGCCTGCTACAGGTCTCCAAAAAGTTGGTACAGGGGCAACAAAGGGCTGAAAAAGCAAGAAATTTTGAAAAGATTCAGCTGAGAGAACATCTAGCAACTAATTAAGTTAATTGACATCAGGTCTGTAACATGATTAGCTATAAAAGGGATGTCTTAGAGAGGCAGAGTCTCTCAGAAGTAAAGATGGGCAGAGGCTCTCCAATCTGTGAAAAAGTGCGTAAAAAGATTGTGGAATACTTTAAAAACAACGTTCCTCAACATCAAATTGCAACGGCTTTGCAAATCTCATCATCTACAGTGCATAACATCATCAAAAGATTCAGAGAAACTGGAGAAATCTCTGTGCGTAAGGGACAAGGCCGAAGACCTTTGTTGGATGCCCTCAGACAACACTACATCACTCATCGGCATGATTCTGTCTAAATGGGCCCAGGAATACTTCCAGAAACCACTGTCGGTAAACACAATCCACCGTGCCATCTGCAGATGCCAACTAAAGCTCTATCATGCAAGAAGGAAGCCATGTGTGAACATAGTCCAGAAGCGCCGTCGTGTCCTGTGGGCCAAGGCTCATTTAAAATGGTTTCAAAGTGGAAAAGTGTTCTATGGTCAGACGAGTCCAAATTTGACATTCTTGTTCGAAATCACGGATGCCGTGTCCTCCAGGCTAAAGAGGAGGGAGACCTTCTAGTGTGTTATCAGTGTTCAGTTCAAAAGCCAGCATCTCTGATGGTATGGGGGTGCATAAGTGCATACGGTATGGGCAGCTTGCATGTTTTGAAAGGCACTATGAATGCTGAAAGGTATATAAAGGTTTTAGAGCAACATATGCTCCCCTCCAGATGATGTGTATTTCAGCAAGACAATGCAAACCACATACTGCAGCTATTACAACAGCATGGCTTCGTAGCAGAAGAGTCCGGGTGCTGAATTGGCCTGCCTGCAGTCCAGATCTTTCACCTATAGAGAACATTTGGCACATCATTAAATGAAAAATACGTCAAAGAGGACCACGAACTCTTCAGCAGCTGGAAACCTATATCAGGCATGAATGGGACCAAATTCCAACACCAAAACTCCAGAAACGCATAACCTCGATGCCCAGATGTCTTCAAACTGTTTTGAAAAGTAGAGGAGATGCCACACCATGGTAAACATGCCCCCGTCCCACCTATTTTGAGACCTGTAGCAGGCATCAAATTTTAAATGAGCTCATTTTGTGCATAAAATTGTAAAATTTCAGAGTTTAAAGATTTGTTATGTTATCTATGTTCTATTGTGAATAAAATATTGGCTCATGTGATTTGAAAATCTTTTAATTTTCATTTTATTCAAATTTAAAAATGTCCCAACATTTCCGGAATTCGGGTTCTAAGTCATTTATGATGTTCCGTTTTAGTTAGGATGCTGACTTAGAAGTCTGCTGCCTATTTAGGCAGTATACAGCAAGTAAGTTCACTGCATTTTGAACAAAGCCATAGAGTACATGGCAGATATTTAGCTCAAGCTGAATATATAACATTTAAAATATATGATACAAGGTGAGAAATACATAACTATGAGCCCTTAATAGAAGAGAAAAGAAAGGACAGCAACCACAAACTCTCCCATTCATTCTTCACCAACCAGATTATATTAGAATATTAATGCAGAGCAGCTCTGCAACAATAACATTCCTTTTTTCATTCCTTTTAATGCTATTTCAATTTCCGGCTTAAATAAGAGCTGTTTCTCTCTCAGGCAGCGAGGAAGTCAACCATGACGGGGTCCTGATCTGCTTGTTGCCAGGTTACTGGTTAAGGCACCTGGTTTTCACAGATGTGTGTAAAGTCACTGATGTCATCAGAAACAAATGCATTGTCAAGGTTCGCAGGGCTGGAGGGTCAATGCCTCACACGGCCCGACAAACACAAAGAGTTTGAAAAATTGCTTTTTTGCCTTGCTGAAATAAACAGCATACTGTACATACAATGATATATGAATATAGTAATTATTCACTACTTAAGTATACTATTATACTTTACAGTACTGGATCCACAGCATTTTGAAACCATGAAGACAGCCTAAATTTGACATTCATTTATCTTTTAAATTAAAAGGTAAAATCAAAACTCAACGGCCAAGCGCTAAATCAAGCCATTTCCAGGTTATTTACTCTGCAGAAGCCCCACAAATTCAAAGTCACCTTGTTCACATGCTAATCCACGTCTGTAAACACACTGCATGCTCCATTTTGAGATTAACTACCTAACACTGTAGTGAATAGCGAATCTGCTGGTAAAGTACCTCAAAGTGACCAGTTTCCACAAGCCTCTCCATGTAAAGCTCTCTGTTTGGGTTTACCAGCATGGAGCTGCTGTTGACATGAGCTTCCTGCTGACTCTCCCAAATAATCAAGAAACCCCACCGGTCCAACAAACACCTGTCAATCAACCTGGAATCATCATCAGCAAAACATTATGTGCTGACTCGTTTATAGACTCAAATATTTAAGCCTAAATTTAAGATTTACTATATGTATTTGAATTGCATATAAAATGTCCATCCATTTGGATTACACAGTTTTAACAAACTAATAAACTTAATGTGATGCATGTTTGTCAGTCATTCATATTCTTATTCAAACAGGTATGATTTCTGCACTCAAAAAAAAAAAAAATCATGCCATTCTTTATTATTAACTATTTGCATTTATTCCATTTTATTTAAATAATCATATTTTCAAATGCATTTATTCAGATTTCTTATAATCAGTATATTTTTTTTTTTCATTGTGAAAAGAGTGGGGTTAGAATTTGGATAACTGTATTCAATTAGTTAATATGCATGAGAATAAAAGAAATTGTATTTATTTATGATAAACTTAAATATCTTATTGTACTGGTATTTGTTACAAATATTTTAAGTCCATTTTCACCTATATTAATCCTCAAAACTGAAATGAAATGAAATTTAATTTAATTAAATTTAAATTACATTTATTTTTAATTACATTTAATTATTTTATAATAATCAGTTTTAATTACATTTTATATTTCGGTTTCATTTTGTAATATTTCCAGTAAACAAGTCTTTCCTTTCTCTAACTCTACTGTTCATTCTTTATATTTGGTAAAAGCTTTAAAAAAAAAACTGTATTTTATATGTTAAGCTAAAACACCTTTGTAATCACTTGTTTGAAATACATTTAGTTTGATTTTAATTACATTTAATTAATTGCTTTATATATTTTTTCATTCATCTTTCCTTTCTCAAACTCTCCTGTTCATGTGCGGCTCTTGTTTATTTACAAATACCAGATGGAGTTCATCTCAAGGATCTTATTCAAATTGTAATCTGACATTTGCGTATAGGACAAATATCACCTCAAAAGCAGCAGTGCATTATGGGAGCAAATTACAGCTCTGATGAAAATAAGGCTGAGCAGCCAAGCAAGAAACATTGAACATGCCAGATTCCTCCAACATCCTCACCTTCATGTGACTTCCAGCAGAGATGTAGCAGCACAAATGAGGACTGCTTTTCATTAGAGAAGCGTTCCACTATTCTGACCTGCTTCGGTGGAAACCGATGTTCAGATTACAGCAGTTTCTGCTGAGTTTTGCTGTTCTCAGGTTTGTTTTTAATTCAAAACACTGAGCTTCGTGCAGAGAGAAATTATATGATGGGCTGACCTGTTGACCTATTATATAATCATCCAATCACAGACCAACATGCAAATTAGAATTTGAGAAACAACTGGGCTCAGTTTCAGAGAAAGAAACACTTGATGAACCTTAAACACTCAAATCATCATCGTGCATGAAGTTCACAACCGGTTTGCACCTCATCGGCAGACGTGTCTCCAGCTCTGACATCATAGCTGGGGCTTTTGGGTAATGAGATGCTAATCAAATGAAGGCATCAATCAAAAGCATGACTTTGACAAATTGCACAATTCACCGTGAAGCGGAATAAATCGGAATTAACTGATTTTTGGATGTCACACGGAAGACCTTGGTTTGTCTTTGAGACAGCTGATTTGAAACAAAGCAGTATTTCACTGACTGACTGAAACTCCATTAAGACCAACAAAAAAACGTTCTGCTTAAAGCTCCATTTTACACATTAGAAATCTCGTATTACAAATAATGTTAATGCAACTTCAGTCCTGATAGCAATATCAGTCCAATAAACCCATTAGCGCCTCCTACCGGTCAAAAGTTTGGAATGATTACGATTTTTTAATGTGTTTGAAGTCTCTTATGCACACCAAGGCCAAAAATACAGTAAAAACAGTAATAACAGTAAAAAAAAAAAAAATTTCCAATTTTAAATAACTGTTTTCTATTTGAATAAATTTTAAAATGTAAAGCAAAGCTGAATCTTCAGGATCATTACTCTTCAGTGTCACATGATCCTTCAGAAATCATTCTAATGTGCTGATTTACTGCTCAAGAAACATTTGTTATTATTATCAATGTTGAAAACAGTTGTGCTTCTTCATATTTTTGTGGAAACTGTGATACAATACCAGAGAGAGAGAAAAGAAATTAATACTTTTATTCAGCAAGGATGAAATAAATTGATCAAAAGTGACAAAGGGTTTCTATTTCAAATAAATGCACCTCTTTTAAACTTATTCATCAAAGAATTCTGAAAAAATATAATGTATCATAGTTTCCACAAAAATATTAAGCAGCACAACTGTTTTCAACACTGATAATAATAAAAACCATTATTAATAACTGAGCATCAATACTATTTGGCAATAATTGAGCAGCAAATCAGCATATTAGAACGATTTCTGAAGGATCATGTGACACTGAAGACTGGAGTAATGATGCTGAAAATTCAGCTTTGCATCACATAAAACTGCATTTTACAAAATATTCAAGTAGAAAACAGTTATTTTAAGTTGTAATAATATTTCACAATATTACTGTTTTTATTGTATTTTTGATCAATAAATACAGCCTTGGTGACCATAAGAGGCTTCTATTAGCCTAAAACATAAAAAAACATCTTAATTATACCAAACTTTTAAGTAATACATTTTGAATCAAATATCCTAAGAAGCAAAATTCAGGCAAAACCAATTCTGATTGTCCTCAAATCTGTGATATAATCGTGAGACTGTGCCAGTTAAAGTGATCGAGGGCTGTTGCTGTGAGAGTTATGGACGTGAGTGTTGTGTCGGAGAGATGGAGCTCACGGCGATGTGAGTGAACCGCTAAAGGATCTGAGGACAAAGATGCAGTTGTTTCCTCCATTCATTCAACATCCCACGATCCCACATTACTGGAATACAGCCAGTGTGTGTGTGTGTGTTTGATGAGTATGAGACTGAGATGTCTCTGTCTCTGTTCTGGGTACATGATCACTCTAGAACTGGCCAATAAAATGCTTTGGTTTTATGCTTATACTCATTAAAAAAAAAAAATTCTTATTAAAATTATTATTTTGTGTTGAGTGTTTTGAGTGAAATAACAGCATCTGATTCATCTGATCATGAACATCATGGTGATGCTTTACATAAAGTACTTTATAGGTGAATCTCACAAAAAAAAATTGTGTCAAGAACATGTCAAGTGTAAGTAAATATGTAATTATATTTTGCATAAAGGAAATGGCGCCTATTTTTTAAGACCATAAAAAGGTGCATTTTGCATTTCGACATAATTTTCATGACAATTAAGTACATTCCCCACCCCCCTCCCCCCCACACACATTGTTCTTCATTATTCTTATTATAAAACATAATTTAAAAAAATTATATATAAACCCATTTAACCCCCCAAATAGTTATTATAATAATGCAAACAAATGTATATTATAATATATGCTATATGAACAAATTTATTTTTATTAATGTATAATATATATGTACATATATAAATTGATATGATATTTATTATTATAAAATAATTTTAAAATAATATATTTTGAATATATATATATATATATATATATATATATATATATATATATATATATATATATATATATATATATATATATATATATATATATAAATACAACAAAATATTTTCATATAAAACAATTGAAACAAAACAATTAAATCAAGAAAAAGAAAATAAATAATTATTTACAATACAAAACTGATTTGATTTTGAGTGTTTCGATTTTAAGGTGAAGTGTGACCATCTCTTTTCTAGTTTCCAAAACTTGTCTGTTTAAATCAAATGTAAAACATTCATCTTTTCACACCATAAATTGTAGAGAGCACCTCATAACCAAACTGTTAATACTCTACATTTCTCAATCAAACTGCTAAGCTCATGCATCCTCGCAGTGTTTTGAGGGGTTTTTCTGGATGCCGGGCGTCAGTCCTCACTCTGAGGGTCTCTGAGCAGAAAGCAGATTAGCCCAGCTCGTTTAACATGCTTAACGGGGACGATTTTCCAGTATCACCCAGCTACTGCGTTTCTAACCCAGCAAAAGCTGAGAGGACTAATTGAAACAGCGATATGGAGCAGATTAAAGGTTTGGAGAGAAAAAGATTAGATTCGACCTCAAACCAGGAGAAATAATACAGGTGGATTAAACACACAAAGAACATTATGAAAAGACCTCAAAGAGAATTATTAACCACCTCTGATACCAATCATTTTAACTGTTATTTAACTGGTTAAATAACATGACTTCACTATGACTAACACCCAAACTATGTTGTGAACAATACCACACAATCTTTACATGAGTTATGCATCACCAAACCTATGACATTCATGACTGAAGTGCATTCAATTAGAAACCTCAGGGTCAATAAACCCACAAGAGATCTTAAGAAACTGTTAACAGAAGTTTGACCTCTGCATTTCAGCATATCTGTCCATGCTTTATCTCTCAACAGACATCAGGACTGACAAATCAGGATTAGAAGGAATAGACATCAATGTTATCTCATGCAAAACCATTTTCAAAGACATACAAACACAAACTAAATGACTCAGGTTGAGAACTTATGAATGATAGTCTGTTATATGGCCAAGTTCAAATTGGGCCAATGCGATCATAAGACTCAACTTCGATTCCAAGTAGATAAATCTAGTTTACTATCCAACAAGAGTTGCACTCACCAGTGTCAACCCCAGCTTGACATAACAAAAGATCAATCATTTTCTAATAAGAAAAACCAAATGCAATCCAAAAGTCAACCAAAAGGTACCAAAATTAATTCAGGCTTTAAAGTTTTGTCAAGAAAAATGTCTGAATGTCATTGCATTTGATAAGAAAATATTAGTGCTGTCAAACGATTAATCACGATTTATATATACATAATAAATATACACAGAGCACACACACATTATGCAAACAAAAACTTTTATTTTGTGTGCGATTAATCGTTTGACAGCACTAGAAAATATCAAATTGCATCTGCATAAAATGAACCAAAATCATCTTCATCAATGTTACTCAATTACTGTCAATCAACCGGTGCTTTGATGATTTTAAGTGGATTTATCAAGTCAGTTCTTTTCATGTTCACACAGGTGTCCTTATAGCCACTGTTTTATTAAAAATATACTAAAAAAAAAAAAAACATTTGGTGTATTTTAAATTTCACAAATTATAAACAAAGAAACCACAACAACACATTAAGTTTAATGAAATTTTGAAGCAGAAAGAAATAGTATTTTCTTGTAAAGCATACTCCAATAATCTTTGTTTTATTTACAAAGAAAATTCATTTAACAGTTTACTTCTTTTCTGTGAATATTCTGCTTGCAAAATGTGCTTGTGCTAGCCTAGGCTACTTCTTTAAAATAAATTAACTTTTTTGATCTGATCTAATAAAATGACATCCAGAATTTTTTTTTTTTTTTAAAGTGACTTAAGTGTCCAACTACATTTATATGTAGATAAATTGACCAAAATTATACTTTCATCGCATTGAAGTGAGTATTTCAGGCATGTGACAACAAAACCTAAAGAAGTTGATTTCTAATTTGTTACCTAGGCTAATGCAGTGAGATTCAGACTCATTTTAAGAGTTTAAATACGACTGAAGCCACCGAATAAGGCAAAATAAACAACAAAAATGCATCAAGAAATGTAAATTCACAGATAAAAGCACACAGCTGTTATTAATTAAGGTTTTCCTACTCACCGATTCTCAAGACCTGCTGCGCGCTGAGACTGACCTCTGCCATCAGACACAGCAGGAGGAAGCGCACACCTGTCCCCTTCAGCATGCTGCACCTGCGGGAGGAACATTCAACAGCCATGTCCTTCTTCTTTTTGTATCCATACAGGAATAATTTCCATCCGAGCAGCATCTTTCCACTCACTCGTGCATCCTCACATCCATAGGTGCTAACTGGGCATCACTTTCCAGAATAAGTCACCGTGAATGAGCATCCCTCCCGCGGTGCTCTCAGGACATAACGGTACCGACAGACACCGAGAGCGCACGGGCTCAACTGAGCGCAAACATGGGTCCGTTGTGAAGATTAACTTCAAATCTGGCAGCAGTCGACCTCGACAACGTCTTTGCTCTTTGGTACACCGAGGAAATGATTAAATCTTGCGCCGGAGCTCTGATGGAAACGCACATCTGCCAGCGGATTAAATACCGTTTATCCGTCACTCGCTGTCTGTGATTTCACCAAACTGGAAGACACCTTACTCAACAGCAGTTTGACCTACTTTTAATTAAAAACAAATAATAATAAATAAATAAATAAAAAATAAATTAAAAAAATTCTTTCTTATTATATTTTAAAAAGTCAAAGAAAACGTAGGGTGATATCAGGCAAATTGGGCCATCAGGTAAAATGGGCCATTTAAGGTTGAAGTGTCTTATGTCTTTAAAAGTTAACAGCCAATGACTGCAAAGAATTTCAAACTGTTACCATAACAGTACTTGACATTAAGACATCTGAGGTTGCAAACGGGGAAGGGACCACACCAGAAAAAGGCAAGGTGAGTGGCCTGACATATCCAATATTACTTCTCAATAATAAGGATGATAAATCAATAAAAAACAAATGCACATTTAGAAATAATGATTCATAACCCATGTCTTGATGGTCTCTCGGAGATAAAATACTGATTTTGTTAAATAATTTTTAGTTACTGGCCCAATTTACCTGAATGTGTAAATAAAATGAGCCATTAATTTCAGTTAAAATGGGCCACCTTCTGAGTTGAGTTTAAGTAGAAATTCTGGTGGTTTTTCCTTTTAAAAATTATTTATATTATATTATATATTGTATTTTAGCATTTATGACACACCTTTTTCCACATTTTATTACAGACAGCATGAAAAAAAGAAAGGATCAGAAAGGAAAGACGAGGGTCAGAAAGGAACATAAAGGAGATAGAAAGGATGTCCGCCAGGGATGGGGCAAAAAATACAATCAGTGGGTAGGGGAGAGGATGAGAGGACAGTGACTTGATTTTATTACCAAAACGAGAGAGGCCCATGAGAAAAAGAGCCAAGCCTCCTTCTTACCTTCTCACGAGTCAGGAACACCTTGACTACATAAACACAAAGACAAAAAAGCAACAGAAGGGAAAGCAACCAAGGGGAAAAAAGCAAGGTAAGAAGAACCACAGAGAAGACAAAGATCCCTGCAAGGTTTGCCATACCCTCTACGGCGACCCCAGTGACCCAAAGGCCACTCAGGACTGGGTGTGCTGTGATCACTGTAGTTCCCGATTTCATGAGCGCTGTGGTGAAGAGAATGACATTTTTGATGACAACGGCTTTATCTGCCAAGACTGTTTTTGAAAAACCTTCACATCAATCTTGAACGTGAACGTGCGCACACACACAAAATGTTCAGGTTTTTGTTACATTTTTATTTTTATTGAGGAAATTCATTGAAAGGTTTGAGTGTCTTATACCTCATCTGTTTGAAATTCTTTGCAGTCATTGGCTGTTAACTTTTAAACTGTTGCTATAACACTAATTGTTATTGTTACATTTTGTTCATGAAATGTATGTTTTATTGATTAAATAGTTTGAAATAATTTTTTTAATGCAATTCAAATGGATGTTCTAATGTAATTTAAATGCAGTGTTCTGTTACATTATAAAATTAAACATAATTAAATGTGTTTTATCAGAAATGTCTCTATTTCACTTTGCAGTTTGACTGGCCCATTTTTGCTGATCAGCCGGCCCATTTTACCTGAACACTGCCATCTCAAAAAATGTGAGGCAGCTAATGTTTCAAAACCTGTAGGGCCTGAACAATTTTATTTTATTACATCAATTCAACACAAAAATATTAAAAACAGTCCTTATTAATCATAAGAACACAGTTAAATGTCAGAATATTTATTTATTTATTTAGTTATTTATTTAGTTTTTTTTTCAAAAAGTGGCCCAATTTGCCTGATATCACCCTACAGGTCTGGAGAGAAGTGCGCGGACGCATCTGTGAGAAGTTTGTGTGTGAAGCGATGGTGGAGATTTGATTCATTCCAATGACTCGAATCTTATAAACAAGTTCTGTTAAAATGATTAATTAATTAATTAATTAATTAAATGATTCGATCAGATTCGCCAGCGGCTGGTTTTGGAATAAAGAAAAATATGGCAGAAATATTAAGAGATAAATAAATGATAGTGCGCTGTTCCGAATTCAGCGTCTTTTACAGTGTTATGGGTGAGTCATCGAATCTTCACTCAACCGATTCGTTTGAACGAGTCGATCGCGTAAGAATCGATTCGTATTATTCTTAATTAAAATGTACCTGTCGATACATCTACTTCGAGAAGTAGCCTATCATAATTTCGTTTTTCCCCACAAATATCAACAAGTCAAATAACCTAATTTTCTATATACTCAAATCAAAATTGCTGTGTTTTAACTTTCCACAGACTGTGAGAGCTTTCAAAACACTGGATCTGGTTTAGAAGGTGATTACTCTCATATCCTTTAGGTCATTGTGACAGTGGGTTTATACGGCATTAGAGGGATTACATTACAGAGACAGGATCTGGATCCCAGATCATTTAGAAAGTTCAGCCCCAATAAACAAAGCCAGATCATGTATTTCTACAGGATGTTTAACACTACTTTGACAACATACTTGACTATGAATTGCAATAAATTTTTGTTGTCATTTTATATTTCTTTATAGTGTAACAGAAGGAAAATCTCTATAAAATAATTCCAGTGCAATTTACAATTTATAAAATGTCAACAACAAAAAAGATTCAATACCCATACTTGTACCTTAACGGAACAGCTAACCTTCAGTTGCTGGTCCCCACTGACTTCCATAGTATGGAGGGAAAAAAACACTAAGCCAGTAAATGAGGACCAACTGAAGGTGAACCATCCCTTTAAGGCCATCTACTGGTTAATCATCATAATAAGTAGAGGAGGTCAGGGCAAGTGGTAACATTGTTTTTGAAAGTCAATAAGAGCCTATTTGAGGAAAATTAAACAAAGAAACAACAACAACAAAAAAACACATTTGAACCATTGAACTTTGGAGTCAAAACTGAAATATCCCTTGTGACAACTAACCCCGATCTTCTCTATTTAATACATATTCTCTCTCAAAGCCACATTTGATAGAAACAGCATAGACTTGGAAAACAGTGCATAATTTATACACATTTGTAAGGGGCAATACAAAAAAAGTACATGATTCAGTATGATTTTACTCTTCTGTTTGCCAAAAGCAGAGAATGATGGGAGATTCATGTTGTCAGCTCCAGGACAAACTCACAGCTGTTTATTTAGAGAATAACACACCGCTTCTTAACTGCCAGCAAATATACTCCACCAGTTTGATGTGCCGTATGCTGATTCAGTGTTTGCTGTCCACATGCCCCAATGTGAAACAGAGGTTGTTTATGGGGGCTGAATGCAGTTGGCATAACAAACAACTGTAGCACTGAGTTCACAACTCCAGCTCGGCATCCATTAACAGTTTTACCTGGAGTACGGGTGGTTTACGTTAGTATTGACATTCAATGGCATCTGCTCATGACTGCAGGAAAATGACACCATAACAGTCACAAAACCTTCAATAGCTTCTGTTCTCAGCTGTGAAAACAGCAGACAGGCAAAAATATAAATCCATTTCACACTTTTAAGAGTCCTATGAAAAAATAAAGCACTAGCAAAATTTCTACTTTAATAAAATTAACAATTTGTGATTTATGTTGCTTGCATTGCATACTGTATATTGCTCTTAGTCTCTCTTTCAAAATAATAATAAAAAGTTTGTGTAATACATGCTACAAAATTAAACTAGACTTCCAAGCAGGGCACAAGATATCTTAAAATAAGACAATCTAAAAACAAACTACAACAGCTTAAAAAAATCAAGATATAAACTGTTATTTTAATCTGTCATTTTTATTTAACATCCAAGCTTCTCACAGTCTTGGGTATGAAAGAATTCATGTAAAACCTGGATATGATGAAAAAAAGGGGATTTCTAGACCTGCAAAAGTAATGAAAATTAATAAAATATTTTTTAAAAATGGACATTTTTTAAATTAATATACATATTTTTTGTAGTTATATCAAGCTCTAAAATATTTTATTGGGTAGAAGTTGCTGAGAAATTACTATTTGTAAGTAAAAAAAAAAATAATTAAACAATCACAAGTGACTAAAAATGAATTGGTAATAAAAAAAGTGTAAAACCAGAAGAACACTGAATTATTGAAGCTTCTGGAATTATGGAATATAGCCTATATAAAAATTCTTTATAATTATTTTATTTAATTATTTTGACATACTACCACTCTCTTTGGCTGAAAAAATAAAAATAAAAAATAAAAAAGAGGAGAATATTAATTATTAAATTTTAAAATATTGTCTTTGATTATGGGGGGCTTTGGGATGAAAAAGGTTGGGAATCACTGGCTTGAAGAGCTTCATATCCCCACAAAACTTTTTGACCATATTTGTTTTTTAATTAAAAAAAAAAAAATGTTGAAATACATCAAAAACACTTATATACGCAATCCAGAGCTACTGTCCGAGCAGTACGACTGCGCCCTGGAGTACTTGTACCCTACGAAGAGCGGATTCTGCGGCACAGGATGAAACGTGGATCCGGTGGCGTATGAAGCGTATGGATCGCTGCCATTGCTTCCTTTAAAGTGTGTGGAAAGCTGACGCAGGTAATGTGTGTTCCTGGGTACGTACTGCATCACATTTTGGCCATAATAGTTCGGATTCTGACCGTACACTAAAGACCCCATGGCCATGGCCTGCATGCTGTAGGGTGAATGTTGGCCACTAGAGGGCGTAATGGCGTAGCTGAACGCGGACGGCGAAGGCTGTTGAATGGAAAGACTGTTGCTCTGGACCAAAGGCTGGTGTCTTATAGAGTTAAAGGTCTGGAAGCGGTTTAAAATGGGTTTGTTAGCTGGTGGACGAGCATGAAATGAGCTTGGTTTTGGATCAACGCGACGACAGAGAAATATAATTCCAGACGCCAACAGAAAAGCACTAGTTACCCAACCGATATACAGCGCCTCTCCTAGTTCCCTGCGCTGGGCATCAATCAGTAGAGGGTTGTAGAAGTCTCTAATGATGGTGTGGGCCGTCCAGGAGACTGGGATGATCATGCAAAAGGATGCTAAAATCTGCATCACACCTGCGGCCATTGCAATGAGGCTTTTGGCCTGCGGTTGACCCCTGAGACACGACATGCAACGGAGGCCAACGAGAGACACGAGCAGCCCGACTCCAGACAGCGCCAGAGCGCAACACGCCAACCCGCGGGCCGCCTGCAGGTCCGGCGGCAGGAACAGCAAAGAGTCGTAGACTTTGCACTGCATGTGGATGTTAGCCTGTCTGAAGCATGTCATCCACAGACCCTCCCAGCGCGTCTCCATCACGATGATGTTCTCACCGATGAACGCAGTCACTTTCCACATAGGAAGGCCTGTGACGGCCGCCGTGCCGATCAGACCAATGATGCCCAGACACAGAGCAATGAGTTCACACTTGCCCTGAACCATCATTGACCTCAGACTCACACGCTTTTGACTATGTCATCAGTTTTCCTAAAAGTAGAGAAACAGACATAATTGGTTTTGAAATTTACATGAGGGGTCTTTGGCACAGGGCGTTTCTGGCATTTAATCAGTCAAGTTTTTAACAGCACCAGACAAATGCTTTTAAATGCAAACAGCATTAAGGCAATTTTACACTTTTAGGAGCCACTGCCAAAATATCTACTTTAATAAATAGCCTATATAAAACTATTTGTGATTTACAGTACTGTGCAATAGTCACAACATTTGCTCTGAGATGCATGGTTATGTATCTTTTGCTTGCTCTATATCTTTTTGCTTTAGTGTTCAATTTTAGAAACATTCCATTGCATTGCAAATATTGTAATGATTTTTAGTAAATTAATGTTTTTATTTAGCATGGATGCATTAAATTGACCAAAAGTTACAGTAAAGACTTTAATAATGCTGCAAAATATTTGTTTTTAAATAAATTCCATTTCTTTGAAAATGTATCATGATTTCCATACAAATATGAAGCAGCACAACAATTTTCAACATTGATAATAATAAGAAATGTTTCTTGAGCAGCAAATCAGCATATTAGTATGATTTCTGAAGGATCATGTGACACTGAAGACTGGAGTAATGATACTGAAAATTCAGCTGCGCATCACAGGAATAAATTACATTTTACAACATATTAATATAGAAAATGGTCATTTTTGATTGTAATAATAATGTATCACAATATTACTGTTGTCAATTGTGATTAGTACGGCTACATTTGAATAGATAAAGATGCTTCCAGTCTCATGATGGTGTAGTTATTGGATCTACTAACAGGGTAGATGCAAACCTTGACCTCTTGACCTATTAAACAGAATGTACATTTTCCTTTAACATACTCACTTTCATTTGCATAAAATTATGTAAATGCTCAATTCGTTTCTTAATCAAATGTTTAATTTATTTGTACTCTACCTAGGGTTTTTCTTCTTCTTCTTTTTTTTTTTCTTCTGAAGAACATGTCCTGAATGAACATCTCCTCAAATGACAGCAAACTATCCTGAACAAATGAATGAATCCACTCACCCTGTTCTGAACAAAGATAATCCTGTTGGGCAGCGATTTAATGTCCAAATCCAGAGGTCTCAAGTCTGTTAGCAAAACACAGGTGTGTTGTTAGATGTAGTAAATGTTGTTCCCAGATTCAACAGGGCAGTCCATATGACAGTGTAGAGAGAGTGTTATATTTTATGCTTCGGATAATGACAAACTTACTCTCTTTGTTATGGGAAAGTGGCATAGCTGTATTCTGATTGGTTGAGGAAGATGAGGGTAAGTGGAGATGCTGATGGTGTGTTTACTGTCCAGTGGTCATATATGCTGTCAACAAGGTCTTTCTCACATAAACAAACACACACACACACACACACACTCAAATGAACAGATGACCTTGACTAAGAAACTTATAACATTCTCACACTTCAACACTAGAGGGAGGCGCTGCGCCAATCTGGTTACAGGTAAGTTAGTTCTGTTAGGGCTGTTTAACTAGCGCTTTGGAAGCTGAACGAGTGTCCTTTATCCAGCTTATTAGGCAAAGAAGAAGTAAGCTATTTTATGTCAAGACTTCCGATTTATTATCCGCTATACTAGTATAGACATCTAGAAGAATAGCAAAGTGCAGTAAACAGTAAAACTATTTGTGCTGCAAACCAGTGTGTTTATGATTACGATGATAAATTAAAATCATATGATAGGAAATACCAGTTTACAATATCAAGCCGCAAACATGCTGTTTTTGTACAGCTAAAATAAAATAAATGGAAGCCAATGACACCGGAAGCCTCCAACAAATATGGTTGCATCCTCTCTTACATTAAAATTAAAAGTGTATAGTCTGTGACTAACTGGGGAGCAACCTACAGTTTTGTTAACTATGTCTGGTTGCTGCTAAAAGCATTATCTGTTTTTACTTTCATTATGCATACATTTTATCCAAAGCACAAGCTGTAGTTTAGCTTTTCCAATGACTTCAGTATTATAGTCTGGGTCACTTCTGCCTGGTGATGACCCACATATTTTGCATTAGCAACCTGAACTGAGGCCACCACAGTGCATATTATGTAATACCTCTGTTTTAAAACCTAGTGAGCTGTCTTGCTGTTTACTACCCACTCAGGTAGCTAACTTTTTTTTTTTTTAAAGCATCCTCACTGAAATTGAACCACATAAGTGAGTGATTTAGAACACTCAGCAACTTTTTGCTTCACAAAAATATCAATGAATTAGGACACAATTGTTCTATGCTTAGCATATTGCAAAGCTAATAATGCAAGACCCCAATAATCATAAACCCTACTAATCATAAAAATACAGTGTGCATATACTCTGTATTTACTTAAAAATTACATTTTTAATTACTCAACTATGTTTTACCAGTATTGTTTGGTATTAAATCAAATGCAAATGCATTTATATTTTTTTCTTCAATGAGCTCATCACAGTGCATTCTGGGATTGCATTCTTCATGAAGGACGACAACAAAAGAATCTCATCAGACAAGTTGCTGCCTACATTCAGTTTACATTTAAGCCTATGTTGTTGTTATTATTAACTAAAACCATTAAAATATTTTTTGTTAATTGAAATAAAATATAAATATACTGTAAGATGAAAGATGAAACTTAAATGGATATTAGAAATAACTGAACTAACTGAAATAATATGTTTAAGCTGAAGTAACATTACTAAAACTGAAATAAAATAAATATAAGCTAAACAGAAATATTAAAAAATAAATAAAAATGAAAAAAGCACATAAGATTACTAAAACAAAGATGAAAATAAAAACTGAAAAAAAAAAACAAAGCAAACAAGTACTATAGTATAAACAATACTAAAAAAACATTTAGCTACAATTCCTTAACATGCCTCACAGCAAAGTTCACCAATTTAATAAAAAAAGATTTATTTATATAATTATTTTCATCCAATATGCTATATTTCATCTGATACGGAAAAAACAAACAAAAAAACAAAAAAAAAACTGATGTACTCGGTCTAGTTATAACCATTCTCAGTGAAACAGGTCTCACACAAGTCTGTCCAAAAGTATGCAGTTAAAACTTTAAAGCTGCTAGTTCAGTTTTCATGTGTGGTGTGTATTTCTCTGTTTTCCCAGCTGAATAGCAGATAGTTCTGATCCGTTTCCTGGTTCTGTTGTTGCACTACTACACTAACAAGCAGCTCTTGTGTGACTCATTCTCTGGGTGTGTCAGAGACACTCAAGACAATAGGCGTCTTACATTTCACTGCGGCTTTATTTATTTGAAGCTGCAGGGCATAAAGATCTTGAACGCACTGAGCTGAACTAAACCACCAAATTCAGCACCTGCTTGTAACTCAGACTCCGTGACTTTTTGAGAAAACATGTCCTCTGAAGCATAGAGATGAACAGATTTCTTCTGAGAACTATTACTGTGCAAATACACAGCAGAAACCAGAATCTTTTAAATCTTTTAAATCACACAATCTTTTAAAACTACCTGTAACTGCAGAAAGATATGGAGGAACAGTAAATATCTCATCATTAAGGATATTTTTTTACTTGTTTATTGAGTTAAATCATTGTTTTGTGCTTTGATTTTTACATAAAAAACATAATATCTGAATATTAAACACTTATTTCCTTGTTTCTATTTTAGACAGCTTTCAGATAATACAAAAATACCTCAAGTAACATACTTTACAACATCCTGAGGTATGATCTGTACTTTACAATGAATCGTAAAATAACAACAAAAAATCTTTAAAACAATTCTTCATCTCAGTCACAATTCTCAAAGTTCTCTTACTTACATATTTAAAAAATGCCAAAGAAACTATATTTAAATTCTGTCAAAAACATTTCTAAGAAACAAACAAAAATCTGAAATGTAGGCCTAAATTAGTTACATTTAAAAAAAAAAAAATTTTTCCCAAATTTTCTTTTTGTACCACTTCTGGTTAGAAGTCCATCCTTTCCGTCTCTCATTTGCTCTTACTTAGACATTTAAAAAGCCAAAGTAGAAATGGTTTTTAAAAACAGTCTTAAGAATGAAACAGGGAAAAAAAAATTAAATATAGGCCCAAGTTTGTTACATTTAAAACCGTTTAAATATTTCCAAATAGTATTTTTTTACCTTGTGTAAAAAAAAGCTTTGGTTAGAAGTCTTTTCCATCTGTCATATGCTCCTGCATAGATATGAGTAAAAATAACATCTAAATGTAGCCAAAAACATTCCCAAGAATGAAACGGGAAAAAAATGAAATGCTGGACAAACTTACATACATTTTTTTTCCCAAATATTCTTTTTTAAAAACTTTTGGTTAGAAGTTCGTCCTTTCCATCTCTCTCTAACACACACACAAACACAAACACACAAGTCTGTGAAACGTCCAGCTGGATTTCAGAGATAAGCCACGGCGCTGCGGGCGGACGGATGTCGGGACGGTTGTATGAACGACTGCTGTCTGGAAGGTTGAATGAATGACTGTTGTCTGGACGGTTGGTACGACTGCTCGATGAATGACGGTGGCCCGGACGGGTGACTGTACACCGAGCGTGGCTGAGGGTGGTAGGCCATGGGTTGCGGCTGATAGGCCACATAGGGCGCGTTCCTGGTGTACATGTACCTTGGATCCGGGCCCTTGTCCAGGGGGCTGCTGCAACAGGTGAATATGCACCCGCCGGCGAATAAGAAGGCAGATGACACCCAACCGATGTACAATGCCTCCCCGAGTTCCCTACGCTGGGCGTCGATAAGCAAGGGGTTGTAGAAGTCCTGGATGATGGCGTGTCCAGTCCAGGAGATGGGGATGATGCAGCAGAGGCAGCCCGCTAGGATCATGCAGCCAGCGATGATCAGAACCATCCGCTTAGCGCGGTCGTTCCCTTGGATGCATGCCGTGCACTTCATCCCAGCGATGGCGATTAGTAAACCCAGCCCGGTCAATGCCACAGAGCAGCACATGAGCCCCCGAGCGGCCTGGAGGTCTGGAGACAGCGCTAGCAAAGAGTCATACACCTTACATTGCATCCGAATGTTGGCCTGCCGGAAGCAGTTCATCCACAAGCCCTCGTAGCGGGTCTCCATCACGATGATGTTCTCTCCGATGAATGCTGTCACCCGCCACATCGGCATCCCGGTGCTGGCCGCCGCCCCGATGAAGCCGATCAGGCTCACACACATTCCCACGATCTCCAGGGCACTGTTTGCCATGATTCCAGAAGCCTGAAGAGTGAGGACTGGTTTTGACTGTGAGGTTTTGCATCCCGTTGGAATGGGAGCTGATAGGTGTTCACCTGTTCCCAGCCTCCGCCCTCTCGCTCAGGGGAGGGAGGGAACGCCGGGGGTGGTTGCTATGAAATCATATCCCCCTGCGAGTGTTTGTGTCTGGTTTTGTGACACTGGGGGAGGAGGAGGAGGAGGAGCTCGTAACCATGTTGATGTTTGCTCAGCAGGCACCGTTTTCTAGTGGAGATCCTGTTAAGTGAGGAAATGCAGATGAAGGGGTTACTGAACAGCCAGATACAGGCAAACACACAACAGCTCTGGACTGCTGTCAATGTTTAACACCACTGGTGTTGTGGCTCATTAAATTGCTGTCTGAAATGTTCAGAAGAACATTTTTTTGAAGTCAGCTGATGGCTTAATGTTGATGTTTTACCTTTAGTTAAAGGTGAAAAGTGTGTCATTTCTGCACCGCAAACAGTCTTTCATTACTTTTAAAATTCAGTTTGATGCTGAGTGGTTTCTAGCATGTTGCTACACGGATGCTAGTGTGTTCTGAGGGAACCACAGAAAGCAACCACATAGCAAAATGCTAAGTACCACTCAGAGCATAAGCAACCGCATAGTAACATTCTAAAAAACATTTAGAACTCCTTAGCAGCTGCATAGCAACACCCTAGCAACTGCAAAGTATCATTTTAAAAACAAAACATTTAGAACCCCTTTGCAACTGCATAGCAACACACTAGCAACCTTTATACAGTCGAACCATTTCTGTAGTTCCATTTGATGCTGAGTGCTTTTTAGCATGCTACTAAGTGGTTGCTAGGGTGTTACTATGCAGCTGCTAAGGGGTTGTGAGTGCTCTATAGAATGTTACTATGCGGTTGCTACGCTCTAAAAAATGCTGGGTTAAATACAACCCAGCGCTGGGTCAAATATGGACAAACCCAGCAGTTGGGTTAAATGTTTAACCCAACATTCTGGGTAGTTTTATTTAACTGGGTAGTTGTAAATTAAAAATCAGATGCATAATTACAAGAGGCATCAGCAAAAATCAAAAGGTGAACATTTATATTTACTTAATGCATGTTCATTTATTGAACATATAAATAAATGTTAATTTCCATCCTATTTTGGGTTAATTTTTACCATGAAATATAGTAACTGTAAAGCAATAGTTGAGTTAAATAAACATTTAACCCAATCGCTGTGGGTCAAAACATCCCAGTTGCTGGATTTGTCCATATTTCACCCAGCGCTGCATGGGCAGTTTTTAACCCAGCATTTTTTAGAGTGTAGGGTGTTGCTATGCAGCTACTGAGGGGTTCTGAGTAGTTTTTAGAATGTTGCTGTGCAGCTGCAAAGGGGTTCTAAATGTTTTTTTTTTTTTTAGATTGTTACTATGAGGTTGCTAAGGTGTTGCTATGCAGCTGCTTAGGGGTTGTAAGTGCTTTATAGAATGCTACTCTGCAGTTACTAGGGTGTTGGTATGCAGCTACTAAGGGGTTCTAAGTTTTTAGAATGTTGCTGTGCAGCTGCAAAGGGGTTCTACTTTTTTAATGTTACTATGAGGTTCCTAAGGTTTTGCTATGTAGCTGCTTAGGAGTTTTGAGTGCTTTAAGCCCAGAACACACCAAGCCAACGGTCGGCCGTCGGGCAGTTTTTGTTCGTCGGCCAACTAAGTTTTCTCAGTGTGTTCCGCACCGTCGGCTGAAGTTGGTCCTTGTGGGCTTTTTTCGGCCTATTCGGAGCTCGTCGGTCAGTCGGGCCATCTGATCATTCTGATTGGCTGTTCAGTTGGCGAACCAGCGCACGACGCAGGCGCAGAACGAACGTGCTACTTGGCCGTCGGGTGTTGAGCGTCGGCTTGGTGTGTCAGGGCAACTTTGGACCCAAATGCTGCCAACGTGATCTGACCCCGCAGTCTGCTTTCGTCGCCACTAGTTCGTCGACGTCGGCTTGAGTAATCATTCTGAGTAGTTTTTAGAATGTTGCTGTGCAGCTGCAAAGGGGTTCTAAATTTTTTTAGAATGTTACTATGAGGTTGCTAAGGTGTTGCTATGCAGCTGCTTAGGGGTTTTGAGTGCATTATAGAATGTTACTATGCAGTTACTAGGGTGTTGCTATGCAGCTGCTAAGGGGTTCTGAGTAGTTTTTAGAATGTTGCTATGCAGCTGCAAAGGGGTTCTATTTTTGTTTAGAATGCTACTATGTGGTTGCTTAGGTGTTGCTATGCAGCTGCAAAGGGGTTCTACTTTTTTAGAATGTTACTGTGCGGTTGCTAGGGTGTTGCTATGCAGCTGCTAAGGGGTTCTGAGTGGTTTTTAGCATGCTGCTATGAGGTTTCTAGTGTCTTAGCAGCTACATAGTAACTGCTCAAAACACCTTAGCAGCTGTATCTTAGCAACCTTTGTGTATGAGTGTTGCTGAGTGTGAATGCTGAGTGTTTTTAGAATGTTGCTATGCAGAACACCCTAGCAATAACATAACATGATAAAAATCACTCAGAACATCTAGCAACAACCTAGCAAACTTTGTACTATTAAGCATTTTCTTTAGACATTATACAAAATCAAGTTTCTGTTCTCTATAAGATGGCTGACAGTAACTGTGATATTTTATTAATTTTCATCAGCTAGTGCAGATAAGAATTTGGATCATAACATTGTTTTGCTGCGCTGACTTTTTCCAGTAACATCTTAGATCACATACACGTCTCTTTTGGTCACACAAACACACAGTCAGTGTCGCTCATGTCTGCTGGTGAATTTGCATTAGGGGTGTGATGTTTTGAGCTTATGGATCAACAGAAGAGAAACATACACTGGAAAACCACCTCGACTGGTTCGACCAGTGTTGCCAACACCGGCCTTAAAAAGAACAACAAAATGATGTCATCAAATCCAGGAAGGGAATATTTTAAGTCTACAGACCAGGAACTAGTACATCCACAGTTCTTTTCACACATTTATTTAATACAATTAAAATCAAACCAGTGCTTTAAAAATGGACAAAGTGGAAAACAAACACAATCGTATGACAGAGTCAACATTAAGTCATGGATACACAGTTAAATGCTGTGTGAAAATATCCCACATGTTGGTGTTCTTAATTTTAGCACATATTGCATATTATTTCTGTACAAATTACAAACAGTCTTTTAGACAAGAAGGAAATGCATTCAAATCAAGTATGTAAAAACTAACATTCACATATACAGTCATATAGAGGCTCCATCCGTCCTGCTTTCTTCTGAATCTTAATGCAGATCGTTCCCAACACAACTTCTTTATTGGAGTCTCTATAGAAGATTTTAGTGGTAAAGCACAGCACTCACTGTGTGTCTCAGTATCTTGGAGGGTTATAAATTGTCGGGACAGGAGAATAGGCCGGTTGATAGTTATACCCAGGCTGGTATCCGTATGCAGGCTGGTATCCGTATTCGGGCCTGTAGGAGTAGTTATACGGAGCCGATCCGGCCCGATACAGAACAGCTGCCATGTCCTGTTTTTCCTGGGTCCGTGGTGCATGTCGACAGAGCAGAATCACCCCAGCGGTGAAAAGCAAAGCTGAAGTGACCCATCCAATATACAAAGCCTCTCCAAGCTCTCTACGTTGGGCGTCGATTAACAACGGGTTGTAGAAGTCCTGGATGATCACATGAGCCGTCCAAGACACGGGAATGATGGTGGTCAAGCAGCCAGCCAAAAACAAACATCCTCCGCTCACCAAAACAATGTGCTTGGTTTTGGGACGGGAGTCTACCAGACGGGTACAGCGCATCCCGACGGCCGACACGATGCAGGCGAAGGTGGTCAAAGCGACAGAGGAGCACATGAGGCCCCTGGCGGCCTGGAGGTCGGCTGGGAGAAACAGCAGAGAATCATAGACTTTGCATTGCATTCGGATGTTGGCTTGCCGGTAGCAGTTCATCCACAATCCCTCCCAACGTGTCTCCATCACAATGATGTTCTCCTCGATGAACGCCGTGACCTTCCACATCGGGAGGCCCGTGACGGCGGCGACGCCAATCAGTCCGATGAAGCCGATGATCAGTGCGACCACCTCGCAGCAGATGGATTCCCGTCTCTTTCTCTTCTCGTGCTTCAGCTGATCATCGTACACCTCTTTCGCTGACTTCTCATCCGGATATCCCGTGTACACGCTGCCCCTGTAGGATTTGTCCGCGTAGGACTTATCCGGGTAGGATTTGGCCACGTAAGACCCGGCGTAAGACATGATGGTCGAGTGCCAGGACAAAATGACGAAGGATCAGACACAGATGTAACGCTGCTCTCCTTCACTGTGGTGTTTCTCAACTGAGACCAAAAGATCCAGATGACAAGTATTTACAGACAAGAAAAATGTTAATGATGTTATGTGAACAGACTGGTTCACCTGCTCCAGGAGAATCTGATAAACAACTCGAAGGAAACTGGTGATACTTGAAATGTTGAAACAAACCATTTTCAAATTCTACCATTAGGTGGCTTCTAAATATGAATACTTTCTTCAGAACAAAATGCAAGCACAAAATAGCTTGTGGGAATGTTTAAATAAAATGTAATTAAAGGTAACTTTTAAAATACTAAAATATAAAAATAAATAAATAAACAAAATAAAAATGTATACTTTCCCAATCAAACTAAAAAGGTTTTAAGCAAAAAAAATAAATAAATAAATAAAAATAAATAAAAATAAAAATGTATATATGTGTATATATATATATATATATATATATATATGATACAAACAAATATAAAAGCTAGTCAAAAATATGACTTTGTGAAATTACATAACATGCTTATGTACAAATTTATTGCTCACATTATCAATAATAACAACAATAACAATAATAATAAATATACAAAATAAACATATTAAATAAAAACCAACTTACCCAATCAAACTAAAAAGTATCGAACACTGCAAAGGACAAATAAAATTTATTTAAATTTTAACAGTTTTGAAATTTCTTAACATGCAAATATACAACTGTATTGCTAAAGTTATAAAAATCCACTACTACTACTATTTAATATAAAATAACAATTATTATTTATTATAATTATTGTGGTTGTTTTTTATTAACTATACACATACTGTATGTTAAATGAATACAGCTAAGGAGGCTCTAATTGAGTTCTGAGTAATGTTTCACATAAGTTTCAGCTTCGTCTCATGTTTTTCCTAAAATTCCTGAGCAAAAACTAACAAAATCAAACAAAAGGTCACATGAAATGAATGCGTTTAGAAGCTCAGATCATTTAATAGTTCATCTCTTGTGAATTTAAAGGAAAATGTTTGAGTTCATATTGAGATCTCTGACATGATTGCAAGCTTCAATATCTTGGCAAATCCAAGCACAGTTTGAGATATTGTATCTTCTGAAACTCTGAGAGATCTTAAAAGAAATCTGAGAAGCAGAAGACAAAAGCAAAAGTCTATTTACTTTCCACTGGGTTTCACTGCTGTCTAGTAGAAACAATCAAGATATTAAATATAGATCATATTTGTGATTTTTCCTTTTCTATTGTTACTGCCAAATGAAACTTTTTTTTGGCCAAGATGTTCCTGAACTTGAATTCCCCATGAAGTCCCTGATCTACTGCGGTTTCCTTCAGCTGCTGTATGTCAGTGAGAGGTCAGGTGTGATACAGGTATCACAGCGTTTCCAGGTAAGATACTGAACTAGAACCTGACAAATGATGGAGGTGGAACCTGAGAGGCTTAAGTGTCAAAACACAGTCTCCATCTGTAGATATCTCATCCAACAGCAGTCCAGTGTCAGTGTGGTTTACATTTAGTTTCACTTACAGTAAATGGTTTATTTTGAGCGTCAGATGCAAATCAGCAAATGCAGACAGCATTTCAGTATTTTTTGGCATGTTTTCTCATCCTGTCTGCTTTGTGTATACAGTTGGGTGGAGTGAATATGACCGATGCAATTGTTTTTCAAATAAAAGTTGTAGCATGGTGAAATTAAATAATTATGCTTCAAACCGATAGGAAAGAAAAATCTGATTTCTTTGAGAAACACACAACTTAGACACAATGTTAGTGTTTGATGATCCTTAATATCATTTCCTTTTAACTGTAATGTTTAATATTACAATCGCAATGTGACATTTACTATAAAATGTAACAGTACAATATTTATTATATAATTTATTATGTATATATAATAGACTACTTGATTATAAATGGGAAAAATACTTTTTTACTCATTCACAATTTCATAATTCAGACATAATAAAAATAGAAATATATATATATATATATATATATATATATATATATAAATAGCTAGCTAAACCATATCTTTGCAGATGCACAAGTTAATGTTATCATTTTCCTACAAACACAGAACTAAAATAAATCAATTTCCATAATATTTACTAGTACAATATTTATTTAGAAATATAAGCAATAAAATATTTTATCATGTGTGTATATATATATATATATATATATATACACACACACACACACACACACACAATAAATCAATTACTATAACGTATAATACTAATGTATTTAATTGTAAGTAAATAAATAAGTAATACAATATTTGGTTTTAAAAAAATGACAAATTAAATTTACTTTTTTGCAAATAATGCAAATATTTTAAAGATTACAATGACAGCTTGTTTAGTCTCATTCATCATTTACTATTCTTGAATATAAAATTAAAAAATTCTCTAAAAACATCAAGTAAATCATATGTTTGTGGATGCACAAGTAAATTTCAGTTTTACCTCACAAGAACAGAACTACAACACAAAATTTTGAAAATATAATAATCATATCATCAGACACTAATGTGTTTAGTTAGTTAATGAGGAACATTTAATGTAATTAACCAGGATTCAGTACACTGATTCATATGGCCAGCCAAGAAACATAAATGCAGTTCAAAATTTGCAAAGAAATAAAAAAAAAGAAAGAAAAGCAAATAAACAAACTGAAGTGAAGTGAGTTAGTTCTGTCTGTCAGACATACTGACTCTTCCGGTACGAGTCAGAAGAAGGTGTCCATCCCAGCATGCTCATTCCCACCTTGTCCTTTTCCACTGCGATGTACGGCTTCTTCTGCTCCTCGTCCTTCCTGTGACGGGGGCCATAACGGCACAGCAGTATCACCCCCGCGATCAGGAGGAGCATGAACGTGGCGAAGCCCAGATACAGCGCCTGTCCAATCTCCCGCTTCTGCGCCTCCACCACCATCGGGTTGTAGAAGTCTCTGATGATGGAGTGAGTGGACCAGCTGATGGGAAGAAGAGTGGAGAGGCTAGCGACCACGAACAGACACCCGCCCACCAGCAGGATCACGTTCTTGCCCCTGGTGTCATCATGGCAGCAGTCTGTGCCCCTCATCCCGCAGACGGACACCAGGACGGCCAGGACGGCGAGAGTGATGGAGGCGCACATGAGGCCGCGGGCCGCCTGGATGTCCGCCGGCAGGATGAGCAGCGAGTCGTAGACTTTGCACTGCATGTTGATGTCCGCCTGCCGTATGCAGGCCATCCATAACCCCTCCCACAGCGTCTCCATCACGATGAGGTTGGACCCGATGTAGGCCGTCACCTTCCACATGGGCATGGCGGTCACCGCGATGGTCCCGACCAGACCGATGGTGCCCAGAACCAGAGCCAGGATCTCCAGCTTAGCCCTCATGACGGCAGAAGTGAGGTGAAAGGCAGCGTGTTTGATTTAATGTACACGGGTTATCTGACAGGAATCAGATAGGAGGGGTTTGTCCATCAGTGCTATGCGGTAACACTGGTTTCTGGCGGCTGATGACAAATTGACTTAGTTTTGTTTTTAAAGCAAGTCCATAAGTTCAAGCATCTGTTGATATAGCAGTAACTGATCTCGCTTGTTAAACACATTACCGTCTCCAAGCCAGTGACACACGACTTGATCGAAAGCAGTGGCTGCAGTATGACTATAAAATAATTCAAAACAAATTTTAAAATTAAAAAATTTAAATAAAATAGTTTAAAATAAAAATAAAACTATTTACAATATTTAAAACAAAATAATTAAAAATAATAATTTAAAATAACATAAATCAAGCTTTAAAACAAGCTAAAACAGATCAATATTAAAGGGATACTCCACCCCAATATGAAAATTTTGTCATTAATCACTTACCCCCATGTCGTTCCAAACCCATAAAAGCTTCGTTTGTTTTCGGGAATTTTAGGCAATTTAAGATATTTTAGATGAAAACCAGGAGGCTTGTGACTGTCCCATTGACTGCCAAGTAAATAACACTGTCAAGGTCCAGAAAAGTATGAAACACATCGTCAGAACTCCATCTGCCATCAGTGGTTCAACCGTAACGTTATGAAGCGACGAGAATACTTTTTGTACGGAAATAAAACAAAAATAATGACTTTATTCAACAATTAGGCACCGTAACGTCTCCCCTGTGTCACCATAGCGCCATTTTGGAGAATATTCCCTGGACGCAAAATGCATACACTCTTCTGTGTCAGCCGCGACACAGGGATACGTCTTATACGTCGATTTACGCTTTGATTTGAACGCAAACAGCGCATTCCTGTGTCACGGCTGACATGGAAGAGTGTACGCATTTTGCGTCCAGGGGATATTCTCCAAAATGGTGCTATGGTGACGCAGAGGTGTTTTTTTATACTTTTCTGAGCCTTGACAGTGTAATTTACTTGGCAGTCAATTGGACAGTCACAAGCCTCCCGGTTTTCATTCAAATTATTTTAAATTGTGTTCCGAAGACGAACGAAGCTTTTACGGGTTTGGAACGACATGGGGGTGAGTGATTAATGACAAAATTTTCATTTTGGGGTGGAGTATCCCTTTAAGATCAATATTTTAATTCGTTCTCTCAACCATTTTTTCTTGGAAAATGGTTAAAGGTTTCTTTGAAAATGTGGATATATGAGGGGAATTGTGATTTCTTGACTTGGGAAAAGTCATGGAAATTAATAAAAATCATTGGTAACATTTTCTTGAGGTTTTGATACATAATAAAATTTGAATAATTGTAACCACATTTATAATACTTATCCATTTATTATTATACCTTTCGAAAGTATATTTCATTAAAACATGACAAACAACCAATTTTAGATGTTTTATATATATATATATATATATATATATATATATATCACACACACACAAAAGATAATATATTAGAAATATATTCTAAAAATATATTAGATTACATGAAGAGCCCTTGAATCTTGTAAATAATTGGGGGTCGAAAGGTCAAATAGGTTGAGGGGTTAGTTTCCAAAAATGACTATTTTCTTATTATTTACTCACCCTCATTCTGATCCAGACCTTGCTGTCGAGTAGAAAATGAGAATTCATCGTTAAGTAGTTCTTTTCCACTTAGTGCCCACATCTTGAAAGCTGCAAAATGTGAAAATATATACATAAATATATTATAAGAAGTGCATATATGACTTTAATCAGTCATTTGAGAAACTAGTAACAGTGAGATGCTTATTCAAGAGAGAACTACAGCTAATGGCAACATTCACCAAGCACCACTTGCAAGTGAAAACTAACTTTTGTGAGTAATTAAAACCGTTATCAGTAACATTGCATGGACAAAACAACATAATACACTGAATCAATCAAACTGTAAGAATGCTAATCTGAATCATCTTGTTCTAAGTAATTAAAACAAATCTAATAGATTTGACCTCAATTTAATCACGTTCACATTGAGGATGACTAGAGTTTTTTTCCCCTCGAAACTGTGTCAACACATCAAATTATCCATGCATTAAGCCACCAAAATGAAAATATGAGGAACAAAATGCTTTTGTGACAGGTGCCTTTCATCTGACAGCTGATGCTGTGTCACTATTGTGCATATGTTGCATAATCCCATTTCAGAAACAAAAGTGCATTTACATTTCAGTGTGTTAAAGAGGGGAAATTAAATATGTGACTTTTACAAACAACTGCAACTAAAGAATATAATTAGTTTCATAACAATGATCTGGTATTTTATTTAATGTAAATATATTTTACTATGAATTTTTAATTATGCTTAATTGTGACTCCTTGGCCTGAAGGATTGAGATATAAATCCTGGCTGAGCATCAGATCATGTTGAGTATGTTAACAGAAGCTCACAGAGAGCAGAAGCGTGTCTCACCTGAGCTAAAATATCACTAATGTTCATGTAAAACACAGTGAGCTATAAGCGGTTAGAGGTTCATTGTAAGTCAACAGAAACTTTCAAACCTGTCTGACGGGTCAGACCACTGAGACTGAGTTTCATATGTGAGAGAACAAGAGTGACCTTTAACATCACAGGACTCATAGTCAACACTACACTTTTCCTACAAGATAGCACTTTACTTCACCTTTTACTCTCCTTTAACCTCACAGTAGAGATGTTCCACTTCTTGCATTAATACATGACCAGAAAAAATACATATATACGGCATTTAAATAGATTTTTGTAGAAAAAAAGATGATTGTTTATGCTCCTCAGGTTTGCATATTTACACGAGATGTTTGTGCGCTATCTAGCGCATCTGTGCAAAACTGCGCCTTAAACTTCAAAAAATTCTAAACACAATTTCAAAGCATTCAATGAAAAAAAAACAAAACTAAAGGTATGTATTTATTTTACATATTCCACGTTATGCGTAAACTATGCTTTTCACGCGGTAAACGCATAGATATGTAGCACATATCTGTGATTAAAGGAATATGATGATAATTCGCTACAAGGTATTACTACCTATTTCCATTATTTTACCATGGCACCCTTACGAAAATCATGTTTTATTTAGGCTAGTGAAAGTGTGGTAACCACAGTTTTACTACAAATACCATGGCTAAACTATGGTTAGTGTTGCAAAACCATGGTTAATTTGCGATTAGCACGTTTTTTGTTTGTTTTATTTTATTTGTAGTGAAACCATGGTTAATGTTCTACTGCAGTACTTTTAGAAACGCTGTAAATTAGGCTAATATTTAGCCTAAATGTTGGTTCATTTAGTACAAATTTACCACAACTTGATAAACTTACCTTTTGTCAACAGAAGTCCTCTAAGTCGACCCCAGAATCCTTCAAGTCAAAGATTAAATGTGAAAGTATTCATTATTAATCTTCTCAACATCTGTCAAAAATGTAGTAGCCAACAAGACAGAAAAAAAAAATACTTTTAACATTGAAATTGAAACGTGAGACAGTAATGAACTCACGGAAACAAAGCGTCTTCTTGAGTCAGTTTTCCACATATAACATTACTGCTGTAACAAAAACTTCTATGCATAATATCATAATAATGTTTTCGCATACTTAATGTGTGCACTACAAAATATTTTTTGTAGGCCTACAAAAAATATTTTGCTCAAAAGTATGGTACCAACTTTGACCACTGGGAGGCAGATTGATCTTATGGTTAAACAATACAAATATGTAAATAATGTTATAATTACATATTATGGTAACACTTTATTTCGATAGTCCACTTTAGAAATTCTACTAACAGTAAGTAACTTTGCAACTACATGTCAACTAGCAGTCATTAGAGTATCAGTAGACTGTCTGCTTAATATCTTCTTCATGTTGATGGGTCCACAATATACAACATACTATGAGAAACTTTGCAAGTATATGTCAACTTATTCTACTAACCCTAAACCTACCCTACTGAGAGTTAGTAGACATGTAGTTGCAAATTAATGAGAATTAGTTGACGTAGTTACAAAGTTACTCATAGTTAGTAGAATGTCTAAAATGGACTATCGAAAGAAAGTGTAACCCATTTTATTCCATATAATGTTATAATTAAACAAATTTATAAATATATAACCTAATATAAGCAATCCATTTCCAGCTGTATAACAATTATGACAATTCATGAAAACAGCAAAAAAAAAAAAAAAAAAAAATTCAGCAAAAAAGTAGCATTCTTGAAAGTTAATACCATGATAATTAGTGAAAATTATCAAATTAAACATGCACAACAGCAAAAAAATAAGTAACAATTTGCCCTGACATGACATGAAAAACACTCTCTTAAAGGTTTACATCTACTTTCATTATATAGTTGACTCTGATCTGAATGCCACATTTTAAAAACATTAATAAATTGAAAGAATTATAGTAGCTTATTCATGAATTAATTTCTATAAATGAAGATGCTGATGCGTGTGTGGTCTGGTGGTGTCAGTCTGGCCTGAGGAGAGGAACTCTATCAGCTCGTATATCTCTGATTCATCTGAGCGCTGAGATTAATTGCTTCACCTGTCTTGTATTTCACTCTTGACTCCAGATTTTCTGCTCAAACATTCAGCCCGGAGCCATCCTGGCACTTCCATCTGTCAGCAATGTTGAGTGGTGCTGTACAACTGAAATTCCACTATCATTGACTTTTACACATGAAAGGCAAGATCACACAAGCAGAAGTGCTTCTTATTAACACGGGTGTAAATGTATAAAGACATACTGGAAATGTAGAAGCATCCACGAATCACAGGGAACTGGCTTTTGATATGTACGAAACCAATTTATTTGATATAATATCAATCCACAGCTCTATATACAAAATAAAAATGCAGCCTCTATAGCTCAATGGGAATGTTTTCCATTAGAATTCATTATCATCTAAAATATTTTCCAGTGGCTTCTCTTGATTGCATTCAGCAAATTTTGGAATTTAAAAACATGAACCCAAAGTTTAAATGTGAGATACTCACGTTTAAACAAAAAATAAATGAAAAAAAAACAAACAATAAAATTACACTGTATGCTTTTGTGTGTAAGGGCTCGGATCTTCTATAAAGAATCGTGAGTTTAAGCGTCAAATCGTGGGTCATTACGTGTCATTCATGTAGAGCTGAACCACAACAAACCATTTAAACAGGAACAGAACAGTCCATCAGCAAAAAATCATATTGCATTCATCAACAAAATTCAAGTAAAACAGGACATAGTGACCTAGAATGAGCTGTAAAAAAATCCTCCACTCTGAGAAAGGAATCATAAAAATTAATTCCGCATTATTTTGACCTGAGATGTGCACATCTAAATCAATATTCAACACAACTACTTGATGAATATTCAAATTACATGTATATTTCAGGTCAGAACAGTGCACAGTATGTACATTTCGGATAAATCGCAAAGAAATAAACACAAATATTTACAACTCAAAGAAAAAAAATGGCGCTTACAGCTTCTCTGTACAAATATGAGACAATGCTGAAACAAAAATAAGGAAAAAGTGAGATATTTAACCAGGCTGTCGTTCTTCTTACATCTGAAGGGCATCATAAATAAATCCCAGCCCTTATTTTGGAAATAACGACGTCAAGAACGAAACGGAAATGTTTGGCAGACGTTAGCGGTCAAACGTTTGAGGCTGCCAATGGCGAATGTGCAATTCTAATTCTATTGATTGTACCACCACGTTTCCTGCGGTTTCTGATTGGCCACAGCGCACACGTAGAGCTCATCTAATGTGTTTAAAGCGACATATCTTACAGCTACTTTGAAAGGAATGTCTAACATTCGGAATATTAGCATGGAGAAACTGTTGTCATGCATCGGCTGATGTATTTGACTGGCGAGCTTCAAAGGAATAGTTCATCCAAAAATGAAAATTTGCTGAAAGTGTAATCCCTTTCAGGTCATCCGAGATGTAGACGAGTTTGTTTCTTCATCAGATTTGGAGAAATGTAGCATTACATCACTTGTTCACCAATGGGTCCTCTGCAGTGAATGGGTGCCGTCAGAATGAGAGTCTAAACAGCTGATAAAAACATCACAATAATCCACAAGTAATCCACACCACTCCAGTCCATCAACTAATGTCTTGAAAAGCCAAAAGCTGCATGTTTGTAAGAAACAAATCCATCAAGATGCTTTTTCTCTGGCTAAAATACCAGTCCATAATTATAAAAAAAACAACAACTTTGTTTTCTCTTTTCTTTAATCTTTCCCTGTCTAGCTTGCACTTATTTGAACAATGCTTGAAACTTGGTATTACGAGTACTTCCTGTGTCTATTTACCTCTTTAAGATTAATCGCTTGGTGTATTTCCCAATTGTAAGTCGCTTTGGATAAAAGCGTCTGATAAATGAATAAATGTTAATGTAAATGTAATCCATAATAACGCTTTCACTGGAAAAAGCAATATTTGGATTATGGACTCGTATGATTGAAAAACATCTTAAACATGCATCATTTCGCTTCTCAAGAAGTTAACTGATGGACTGGAGTGGTGTGGATTATTGTGATGTTTTTTTCAGCTGTTTGGACTCTCATTCTGACGGCACCCATTCACTGCAGAGGATCTATTAGTGAGCAAGTGATGTGATGCTATATTTCTCCAAATCTGATGAAGAAACAAACTCATCTACATCTTGGAACGCCTGTGGGTGAGTAAACTTTCAGCAAATTTAAATTTTCGAGTGAATTATTTCTTTAATCGAGTCCGTCTCCTGATGCGTTTCAGCTCTGGGTTTCGTCCTGTGTCTCGTTCTCTGTGCTGCTGTCCCGTCGCACCCAGATGTCCTCACCGGGCACCTGCTCATCCACACTGGCCACCGACATGGCGCACTGCTTCCCTAAATGAGACAGCTTGGCATGCTGGGATTTGTAGTCCTTCTTGCTGTCCTCTTCCTCCTCTTCTTCTTCCTCCTCAGCAGTGTCTCCCTCCAGCGAGAGGGCGGAAAGCGGTCCCTCCAGGTCCGGGTCGGTGGAAGGGCTCAGAGCAGACTGGCAGAACTCGTCGTCGTCGCTCAGGATGTCCGTTTCCTTCACATCCTGTTCCTGCTCCTCGTAGCGCTGAAGGTCGAACTGTTCCTCCACCCAGCGGTCGGTGTCGCCTGCCGGAACGATGCCCTGCTGCTGAGCATGCTGGGAGTCTGGCGAGTCGCTGTCAGGCTCGGTGTCGAAAACAATGTCCGTGTCGATGGTGAAGCGGTTCCGCACCAGTTTCCTGCGGCCCAGAGTGCGAGTCGGGGCAGAGACTGAGAACATACAAATACATGAGCATCACTAACAAGATCTGACATTATATTTTAAAATAGTATTACCATTTAAAATGGTTTTCTATTGTAATATATTTTAAAATGTAATTTATTCCTATGATGTAAAGCTGAATTTTCAGCATGATTACTCCAGACTTCAATGTCACTTAGAAATCATTCTAATATGGTGATTTGCTGTTCAAGAAACATTTCTGATTATTATCAATGTTGAAAACAGTTGTGCTGCTTCATATTTTTATTCAAAAGAACAGCATTTATTTGAAATAGAAACATTTACTGTCACTTTTTATCAATTTAATGTATCCTTGTTGAATAAGAGTATTTCTTCGTGTGTACCTGCTCTGTTCATGGCCGGCCGGGCTCCTTTAAGGGCACACAGGCGTTTTCCTCCGAAGGGAACGTACTGCTGACTGAGAGGAAGACTTTCCGTCTTCAACAGCTGACGACGCTGCTTATCTCTCAAGATGGAGTGAACCGTCTTCAAGAAGTCTTTCTTACTCTCAGGAGAGCTGCAGACACCATTTAAGACACAAATTTGCACAATGATGTCAGTTTATTATTCATGTTGACTTATAACATTTGTTTAAAATCCAGCGCTCTAAAAATGGGTCAGATAAATATGGTTTGTATTTGTAGTTCACGTAACAACAACAAATGTGCATTGAGGCTGTACAAGGTTCCTCCACCAGATGGTGACAGTGTTCTGTTTTGGTAATTTGGTATTTGGTTAAATATATGATTTTTATTGTACATTTTTAGAAATAAATTTTAATATATTTTACTTTTTAAAACTATTTTAATACTTATTTTTTATTTTATATATTAAATATTTTTTGTTCTTAAATTTATTTTAAATAAATAATAAATTCCCCTCATTGTTTTAGTGCCAGAGACACTGACCTGCAGCAGAGCTGAAACACTCTCTCTGGTCTTCCCTCTGATTCAGACTTCACATGGATGATCTCGCACACAGCTGCGCTCTCTCCATCTGAAACCACACACACAATGATCAGCTCCCCATTTACCTCTATAGGGTCTGAAATCATCATCCATTGGTTTGTTTTGTGTGTCGGGGGTCACAGGTGAGCTTACCTGTATTGGACAGTGTGCGCACCTGAAGCGCATCAGTGGGGATCATGTGACGGAAACGGAACGGATCTTTCTCTTCACCTGAGACTGATGCTCTGTGAGAACCACCCTGAGAAACAGAGAGAGATGTGTGAGAAAAATGTCATTAATTCATCACTTTGATGGGTATCAGGGTGTGAACGCTGTACGATACTGCACCAAACAAGAGCATGAATACAACACCCAGTTAACTGCTGAATACCTCTCTAAGCCCATGAAAAGTGGGAGAGAGAGAGAGAGAGAGAGAGGGAGGGGAGTGTTTGTGCGTAACATCCACAGCCGAAATATTCAACTGCTCTGATAGTGAAGATCACAACACTCACCATTTTCTTCTTCTGCTTAGAGTAATCCTTACAGATGAACACTACAGCCATTTTGAACACTGAAAGAGAAACATAACATTACACTTCAGTTCACTTCAGAAACAAAATGACATCTATCTATCTATCTATCTATCTATCTATCTATCTATCTATCTATCTATCTATCATGTGTTGAGGTCGTGTGGGAACAGAACGTACCGAATGTGGCCAGCTGTGGCTCTTTCTTGCACTTTCCCAGTGAGGAGGACGGGTTGATCCATGTCACGCTGGTGTGGAGGAGTAAATCTCCCATAGACAAGTCAGCAACCTGTAATCATAGCAGACGCCACAGTTAGAGCTCGTACAACACACACACACACACACAACACACACACAGAGCTCGCAATCTGCAATCCAGAAGGGATCTCGTCTGTCCCTGGCTGCATTGTTCAGAGATACAGCTACATTATGCAACTAAAGTTTCACTGCATTCACATAATAAGATTTAAATGTGCAGACAGATGACAGTAAATCCAGGAATAAAGAAGGAAATATGATCTGACAGTTTTAAGTTTTTATCAGCTGCAGAGCATGAAATGTGGTTGAAAATCTGAGACCCAAATTTTGTATTATCCTAAGCTACACTCGCATGCAAGCAAAAATAAAGAGTGAACTGACACCATATTTTACAATATTATTTTGATATTGTTTTATAAAATAGTTGCATAAACATAAGTCAATACTGAGCAACTCACATTTTAGAAAAAAGATGATTTAATCTGTGAAACGCTGCTTGTCCAGTGGAATTAGTCGCCTGGATGTAAACTGATGTAAAGTTCACAAACCTCTTTCTTGTCTCCAGTCTGTTCAGAGATGAGGAGGTCAAAGACAGCTCCAAACTCCTCGTGGATCTTCTGCATCTCATTGATGTGACTGGCAACTGTGTTCATGGCTTTCATTGCAACTACAACAGCAGAGAAAAAAAATTATATATCAGTTATATATGTCAATTATATAGCAGTGAATTCAAAAAATTGGTTGAAACATAAGAGTTCAGATTGATGGGTTTAAAACAGATCTCCAGATATAACATCTTATTTGGACAATAAACGACACTTTTTTAAAGAAATTAATACTTCAAATTAATACATTTAGCGAAGACTCATTAAACTGATGACAGTAAAGACATTTATAATGTTACAAAAGATTTATATTTCATATAAATGTCTTTTCTGTTCATCAAAGAATCCTGAAAAAAGTAGTTATCATGGTTTCCATAGAAAAAATGAAGCAGCACAACTGTATTCAATACTGATAATAATCAGAAATGTTTCTTAAGAAGAAAATCAGCATATTAGAATGATTTCTGAAGGATCATGTGACACTGAAGACTGGAGTAATGATGCTGAAAATTCAGCTTTACATCACAGGAATAAATGACATTTTAAAATATATTACAATAGAAAACAGCTATTTTAGATTGTAATAATATTTCATAACATTACTGTTTTTACTGTATTTTTAATCAAATAAATGTAGCCTTGGTAAGCATAAAAGACTTCTTTCAAAAACATTAAGAGCAGCCCATGCTCAGATGAGCCAGAGTGTCTCACCGTTCAGATGGTAGTGCTCCTCGCTGTCGGGGTCTGTGAGCGAGTGCAGTTCTCTCAGGAGCAGAGGGTATTTCAGCACTCTCTGGATGGGTTTGATCAGGTACGACTCCAGCGTGGACGAATGCTGCTGTTTGGGGTTGCGCTCGTCCAGAAACGCCTTGAAGGCCGCGTCTGTTTTTGCTGGAGAGGACACAAACACAGGAAGATGTGATTATGCTGTCACAGCACTGATAGCGATAGAACGACAGGGTTTCTCCAGGATTTTTAAGCTCAAATTTAAGACTTTTTAAGACCTTTTTTAAGACCTGCACAAATAAAATTAATACCACATGAGCGGGGTAGCGCAATGTCTATAGTACCATATTAAACTGTAAAATGACTGTAAAAAGCATAATTTACAATTCAGATACAAGTTTTCACAAAAACAAAAAGTTTTGTAAAATGATAAACTTTACATTTCAGCCTTTACACCATTTTTAAGAAAATGGATAAGTCAAAAGTATTAATAATATTGATTTCAACAATTATTATCAATAAATTATTATATAAATTAAATAACATGAATTAGGGGTGTGTGAAATTGGCAAAAAATGATATCTCTATATTTTCTGGGATTTTATCGATAACAATAATTAGACGATATTTTGCTGAGTGTGTTATTGTGCTGGTATCTTAAAGATTACCATGGACAGCTGACTCCTGAATTTTTTTGATATTCTTCATATTCTGTGTGGTCAGTTCACAGCAGTGATAGAAATGAGTCTTTTCCAACAAGTTTTATGGGCATTTTTACCTTTAAGCCGTTTTTTCTAAAAGTGTGCATAATCTTTTAAGTCAAATTCTTGCATTTGGGCTGTTAACAAGCAAATGAAATCAGTATCAACAAAATTTATCTTTGCAATGCATCTGAAGTGGCATTTAGATGTATTTACACACTCTTTAATGCAGCTCAGAGGGACATAGAATGCTAACCTGCACAGTCACAAATGCATAAATGATGTTTTGATATTTGAAACATAAAACGTTGAAAACTGATGTTTGAAATTATTTTAAAAATATGAATATACTTTAAATGTGAAATTAAAACAGCCAATAGGTGGCAGTAAGTCAGCGTTAATAAGTGAGTCATTGCGAGTGAACCGAATCATTTAAACGTTTGATTCATTCAGGAACGAAACCCTGTCATGTTGCTCAGAGACGCAAAACAGTGCTGTGGCTGTGTTTGGAATTATTTTTGTTGTAGAAATAGAACAAAAACAGCCAATATGGTGTCTAAAACGTAAGTCTCTTAAAATTAACTTCTTGTTTATTGAACTGTTGCATAAAATCAATATCACATTTGTAATCATGCTGATTTTTGGAGAAAAAAAAAAATGGCACTCTTTATGTAATATTAACTATATGAAATGATATACATATAGGCTATACATTTTCTGCCCCCATATCTTAAATGATGTGATCAGTCTAAATGTATTTTAATAGACTGAATCGCACGCACTCTAGTTTAAGCTATGTTAACTGATTGATTCTCTGTCAGCAGGTGTCGCGTTTGGCTGAAATATAAGCGTTTTCTCGGTAAAGACAGAACACAAAGCAGCGCAGCACCGGACTTTGAACTTGCAGCACTCATGTTTATTTAATCAAATCATAGCCTTTTGAAGTTTAATCGTCACATTCAGCCATATCGCAATTCTGGTCTTTCCGTCTCCAAATTTAAGACCTCTTGAAATCATAATTAAGACTTTCTTGTACAATTTAAGACTTTTTAAAGCCTTAAATTTGATACAACTAAATTTAAGACTTTTTAAGACCCCGCGAAAACCCTGGAACGATCTGAAGACGGACGGCATTTGTTATGCTTTTCACAATACAGCGCAAAATGTTTTCAAGCACATTAAGTTCTTTAACTTACTGGAAAACACTGTTATGTAACCATCACAAATCTGCAGAATCGACGTTAAATAATAAAAATAGCCAGCGAGAAGACACCCACACACCACGGCAGGATGGTATTACACACCGGAGCCGCTCACATGAGATTTACAGACCCCCAAGTGCTGGGCTCTGTGAAAATCCCAGAACTGACAGGCAGCAAGGTTGCCTTTGAGCTGAGATTTACGTACCTTTGACCAGCACTTTGGGCACTTTGGTGTGGCTGGCACAGAAAGCGCTGTAGATCTTGAAGCGGTCGGCGTAATACAGGAACGAGCCGCCCAGAGAAAAGAGGATTTTCTGTAAGACGAGAGGGATTTTGAGAGAAATACATCAGGTATCATGGTTTGCGTTGGATAAATCTTGTCATGAATGCCTATGAGTGATGCACTACAACTGTAGTGTCCAAAAAACATGGTAATATTATCACACACACACACCCAAAAAACAAGGTATATGCCCCAAAAACATGGTATCGTGTTATTTAAATGAGAAGACCAGACACTGTGAATTAGACTTGGTTTAATGTGAAGTAAGTGAGATGAGAGCCACAAACCTTGAACTCTTCCACTCGCTCCAGTTTCTCCAGGTCCGGAACCAGTCGGGTTCCGTCTTCCAGAGTCTTCAGAAACTCCACCTGAAACTCCAGCATCTCCAGGAGGTTTCCGAACAGCACGTCCAGCTATCAGATACACATGCAAAATTGAATTGAATGTGGTCAAATGTAATTGTTAAAACAAATAATCATCTATATATATATATATATATATATATATATATAGAGAGAGAGAGAGAGAGAGAGAGAGAGAGAGAGAGAGAGAGAGAGAGAGAGAGAGAGAGAGAGAGAGAGAGATATATACGTGTGTGTGTGTGTTATTTTTGCATGGAGATACTATTATAGCTTTTATTAATAGTTTGAATTAGTTTTTATTTTTATATTATCCATTTAATTTTTTTAAAGTTGTAATAATTTTGTTGTGTTTTTTAGTTATTTTTTAATTTTTTGAAATAGGTCTACATAATTTTAATTAATAGTTCTAGGTTTAGTTATTTTAAGTTTATTTAAAGGTTATAACAGATGAAACTAGTATATACATATCTAATATTAATTAACTATCAAGTAAAAATTGTATAAAATAAGTTCATTGCAGCAGTTTTATGTACACCTTATTTAATGTTATTAAATTTTTTAATGTGTGTACATAAAACAATATCTTAGTTTGAAATAATAAATAAATAATAATAAATAAATAGTTTATATTAGTTTTTATTTTATGATCTTTTATAGTTTTTGTTATTTTTATTAGGTTTTTTAATGTCTATAAAGTTTTTCTTAATTTTCATTTAAGCATGTGTGTATGTGCGCGCATATATATATATATATATATATATATATCTATCTATCTATATACACACACACACACAATGTTGATAGAAGTAATATATACATATTTAATATTACTTCAATATCAATGTAAGTAAAATTGTGTACATTTCAGTTTAATGATATGACATAAAATAAGCATTTTTAAATATATATATAGACAATATATACTGCTCTCCAGATTTTATATTTGTATCAAGCCTTTAAGAGACTCCATATTGCTCAAACTACATCTCTTTAGTGTCTGCACTGCTGCATAATGAGCTCAGCTCCTAATGTAGGGCATTAAAGGAGCAGAGACACGGACAGAAGATTGAGAACTTCCTCTCTTCTGTCTGATGTAAGTTTTCCTCATTTTGTGTCTCCCTCCCACTCTCCTCTCTACCTCTTCTTTCTTGTATGTGTGTTTGTCTCTGTCTCTGTGTCCTCCTACACGCTCCTCTCCATCAGGATGATTATGAAATATCATTCTGTGTTCTGGAGGTGTGTTCCAGCTCTCCAGCTGATAATAACATGAAACCATCAGCAGCACTTCGACTCACCTCATCCTGAGTGAGGAAAGACTCCTTCTGCAGCGGGGTTAAATATCGCCCAATCAAACAGTTCAGATCCTGAAAGAGAGAGAAAAAAAACACAAAAATATTTAAGAATAGCCTATGAACAACCTACAGAATATTTATATATTTGATCAGTTTCATGGCTGTTTAATGACCCTTACATTTAAAAGAACTGGTTCCAGTTTATTTTAATATCACTGGAATACCATTATAGTTTTTTATAAATAATTTGAATTAGTTTTTATTAGTTTATATCATACTTTCTCTTTTCATTTTAGTTAAAGTATATTTTTTTAATAATTGTAGTTAAAGGTTTTGTAATTTTGTTGTGTTTTTGACCTTTTTATAATTTGTTCTTTTTTTTTAATTGATTTTTATTTAAATTATTTTAGTGCAAATTTTGAAATTTTGGAATTACCTAAAATGAAAATGGTCTTTTAATTCTTTTTTTATTTTATTCTATTTCAGTTGAAGTTTATTTTATTTCAAGTAACTAAGTTTTTTTTTAATAACTTTATAATAACTCTGATTGGTTCAAATCCCCGATTCAATGAATCATTTGAGTTATCATTTAAAACTGTTCACAGAGATCCTGAATCATTTTTCAGTATCATTTTTAAGTGTTTTAGTAAAAAATACATGTAGCACAAGTTGCTGTTTATGAAGATGCATATAAAAACTGATCCATATAAAAAACGATTAAATATCAGGCTTCACTGTTAGAAAATAAATTATTTTGAACAGAACAACATTTTTACTGTATTTTACATGCAGTATTTAAAAAGGTAGATAGTGGCTGCATATTCCATGTTTTTCATATAAGGGGATAATAAAAAAGTCATCTGGTCCTTGGTATATAATATGTTTATAAACACACACACACACACACACACACACACACAAAGCATACATAATTTCTTCAGCTATATTGCTCAGCCTCATCACACACTCATGTCAGGTTTCATTTCTAGAGTGCTTCATTCAGACTGTTGATTTAGTTCTTTTCTCAAACAGGCAGATGAATCCGAACACAGCACAAATATTCCCAGTCCTGGGCAGCATGTTGGTGAAGGTGTAACTGTAATCTCAGCCGTCCTCAGAGAGACGGGGAAATACTGTCACGGCTCTGTCGTTAATCTCAACACTGCGAGCAAACATGAGCTACACAGAGAGAATCTAGCAAGATCTGGCAACACTGAGTCAAAACGTACCCTGTGATTTCTTGCATTGCACATACAGAAACAAAACTGATACACGTTTAAATACATCATTAACAACTAGTTTTTCCATTCAGTTTTATATTCACTACATAGAATTTCTGTAAATTCTGTTGTCACTACCTGCATTTTTCAGGAATTAATTCAGTTGTAGAATGCAGTTATCACTCCCATAAATTACTGAACTGTGTGTGCAGAACAGCATTAAGCACTAAAAGGTGAATTGACAACCAAATTTAGTTGCAGTGTGTACATGACTAATATCTTCTTTTGTGTTTCATAGAAGAAAAAAATATGCAATGACAGAATTGTCTTTTTTAGGTGAACTATCCCTTTAAATGTACAATGAAGCACACCGCATAGAATACTGTGAGGTCATGTGACAAACTGCTGTTTTAAATCACTGCATTCTGTTTTAAATGCTATTTTTAAGTCAGTATGTACTACGCAGTATGCTAGTATTCCATTTCAAACACTGGCAAAAAGTGAGTGGGTGCAGAAAAAGGCAAGTCAAGGGCACAATTTCTTTCCCCCCAGGCCTCGACTCGAAGAAGGGCACAAATTTATGTAAGTCTAACACACAGACGAGGATGTCTGACTAAACACACACACTGGTACTGACTTTGACGTAGGTGCGCTCCGTCTCCACCAGTTCACAGATGACTTTGCGGAGTTTGTCAGCATCGGAGAGCTGGCGTGGCGTGGCATTGCTCGGAGGAAGTGAGGAAGACTCTGGGCCGGACGAGGAAGAGACGACCTCGGATGAGGGATTCATCTCGTGCAGACTGCGGCAGAAAGCTGCGACCTGCTCTGTACTCTACAGAGAGAGAAAGACAGTGATAATGAGTGAGATATCTGACAGTCCTGTGCTGTTATTACCACACACACACACACACTCTCGCAGCACCTGCAGCTGGATCCCGCTGCTCAGATGCCTGTCAGAATGAAGAAGGCTATAAAAATCATTAGCACTCATTTGCTCTATTTTCAGCCTCTCCTTTCCTCCATCACTCCATCTTTTTGGCTCTCTCTCTCTCTCCATCCCTCCCTCCCTGCTCTTCTGAAATTTCTTAATTTCTTCTGAAAGGCAACCAAAACATAAGCACCTGTCCATGGATGCGGTTGCTATGGGAACGACTGGGCTGGCACATGGACTGTCATTCTCGCAGTAACACTGACGGACTGAGAGAAGTACCATCCATCCATCCATCCATCCATCCATCCATCCCGTGTCAACCGGTAGATATTTTGCTACAGTGTTTATACTCTGATAGGTAAATATGCATGATATCGATAGGCAGGACAGCTTTATGATATTTACACATGAGAAACATGGAGTAATGTGAAAATGAAGAGCTGGATGTGTCCCGAACAAACCAAGATTGTGAAGAATGTGTTAAAAGGTCGCAACTTGCCATGTTTGACTGATATATGAAACATATCTCCCTATTCTGCAGTGCAAATGAGTCATTTTGTAATATTGGTGTTCACTGTTGAGTCTTTTGTTTTTAACTCAAGTGCTTCATAATGTGAAGTTGTTTTGCACTGATGCCAGACTCATTCATTTGTTGTGAATAATCTGATCTGATCTTTTGCTTTGAGTCCTTGAAGTTTAAAATAAAAAGAGAAAATAATCAAATTACATGAAGTGCCTCTCATTTGTAAAGTATTTCATTCACTGCATTATATAACAACAGGCATTACAGCATAATTATTAAATATATACACCGGTATATTTTTTACAATTTCCAGAAAAATGTATGTGCGTGTGCGTGTATGTATATATATATTTTTTTTAATTCAGATGAGCTTCACTATCTTGACTGTACAGAGTAGCACAATGTTGCTAAAAAAATAAATGAATAAAAAAAAGATTACCTAATGAATAAATAAATAAAATAAATACAAATGTTGAACCAGGTATATAAATCAATTCATTAATTAATTAACACATAAATAAATAAATAAACATATTGAACTAATTACAATTAATTAATCCTATCGCTCATCCATCCATCTATCTATCCATCCAACATCTCTGATTCTCTCATTCTCTTTCACTTTTTCTTTCGAGGCTGAAGAGTTTTCTTCTAAATCACCAAACTTTTGCTGCTTTTTTAAAATAATTTCTAGGGGGAAGTATATATATATGAACTTGACCACAACTGAGAAGACAGCTTAATGTTATTTTCATCACTAAATGTCTGAAACAAAACTTTCAATGACCCAAACTTTGTAAACTTTATTGAATCATCCCTGAAAGTACTCATTGAAGCCTGAAACCAAGTTGAGTAGAGTTTTAATAGACTGAATCGCAAACAAGAACTACATGCAAATAAGCAGCAACTCAATGCACCGATGGCCAATTGGATTGTAGACAGTAAATTAAGGCTCACTTCATTGCAGTAAAAGTCCTATAAGTGATTTCTGCTGCTACTAACTTTCACACAACTCAGTTAGATCACATATCTTCAACTACATGTTCTCTATCCTAAACTCCCCCTCTCTGTCAGGTAACCGCATATCAGTAAACCTCAATGCATGTAAATAAAGCATTTCTGATTGACCATGGGCTGTTTTTGCTTCTCACAAATCCTACATCAGGTGTGATTTCTCAGAGCAACAATTTTAGTGACATCTGCCAGGTAGTAGGAACATTATGTGTGTTATTAAAGAAGAATTGCTTCAAAATAAATCCTCAGGAGCGTCAGGGAATATTGGCTTCACATTGTGTCTCTGTCTGCGTGTAAACAAATAAATCAGGTCCTAAATCAGAGACGCAGAATTTCATCTCCGAGGGGCGTCGGGCTTCACCTGTCACTTTAGTCATTAGCTAAAACATCATCAGCTGCCACAACCGCGGCGTACAAGCGGCGAGAGAACTGTCAAGATGTTTGTGATCCCGTTATCACAGAGACACGTTCACACACTTTCAGATACAGCAGCTGTCAGATTTCCACAGAATACTCCATCATTCTCTGCAATGGCACAGTCAGAGACAAGTACATTAGGAAACAAGGAGAGCGGGAGAGAAGAAGTAGCCCTTTCGTACGCCACACATCCACCAACACAGTCACATCGGAGGCTTTTTAAAACAGAGACATAAAAGATTATTTGAAGAGGAAGATCAAGGCTACTGCACACAGAAAACCTCTCGTACAAACCCAGTGATAGAAAAAGAGTCCAAAGGTCAGCTACTAAAACGTTTTTTTTTTTTTCCTGAGGAGAGACATAAACAGTCACACTGAAGAAGCAAAGCATGACGACACCGGCGGGTCTCCCAGAATGCGCTCTTAAAAGTAAATATGCTTTATTTTTATGTCTCATGTACCAGTGTTAATTTAGTTTCCTCTGACATACTGATAAAAAAAAAATGTATAGCCTGAATGCACTGTAAGTCGCTTTGGATAAAAGCGTCTGCTAAATGCATAAATGTAAATGTAAATGTAAATGAGGTAATATTGTAGTTTTTATTAATATTTTGAATTTGTTTTTATTTTTCATATTTTCATTTTATTTCTTAAGTTTTAGTATTTTGTGTTTTTATTACTGTTTATATGTCTATATAGTGTTCAGTTCATTCATTTTAGTTTCAGTTATTAGTTGTTATTTTATTACATCAAGTTGGCAATTAGCTGCAATAAAATAAGTTTACTTTTTTATATTTTATTTTATTATTTTATTTCACTTAAGATTTATTTTTTCAAGTAACATGCGTTTAGTTTTAGTATTTTATTTCAAGTAAAAAAGTTAACTATAATAATAATTAAAAAGTCCAATTGGTCTTTAAAAGTAATCAAAGACTAGTGAGTAAAACCTTACCAAAAAGTATTGTGTCGGTAAAATCAAAGAATTAGATGGTAACACCATAGTACTGTGATATATGACAATATGCATGATATTTACAAGGTACTCTAAGGTATTTCATGGTATCAAGTATTAACAGTAAAACGTCCATGTATAAATTACTAACACTACATAAAATACAGCACTTTTTACTAGAAAACCCAAACATCTGATGTTCTGAGAGTAACAATTCACAAAGCATCCACAAAAACCAGCCCATAAACCCAAAGCATCAATAAGCCCCAGCTCAGGATAAGAAAAAACAACCGATTCATAAAAATATGTAACCAGTTACTCATTAAAACCATCCTTGTGATTTGCATTTTGCAAAGAGAAAAGTGCTAATAATGACTTTCAACTACTTTTATTTTCTTAGACTACAGGTGCTTATTTTAGCTGACACAGTTTTTTTTAAACATGTGAAAGCTGCTTTCCTTGTTCATTAGTGGCGAGAGTCTTAGCGGTCCTCGAATGCCCACGCAAGGACACACGAAGGATGAATTACAGTGTTTCTCCCAGAGTCCTTGAGTCTCAGAACAGCATAACAGCAGAGAGAAAATACGACACCCCACACGTCCAGCGCACAACACAATAAAACACATTAACTGCTGGGAAAATGCCAATGTCACTGCTGTGAAAGGAAAACACGCTTGTTAGTGGTGTTTGCTGAGGTGTACAGCTCACAACCTCCTGTCTGAACAAACCCCTAACCCTAAAGATGCGTCACATTAGTGAAAATTGGCAGGCAAAAAGTACATTGTCTATTGTTAATTGTTAAAGACGTCACTTTAAGACCAAGCAGCATTCTGTCAGTCGATGTAGTGAATCTGCATGAACAACTTGAGACAACTGCGAAATTTGTGTGGTAAATCGTTCGCCCTTGTGCAAAATTCCCAAACGCATGGATTCCTATTCCTAAAAAATTCACCAAATAAATGTTAACTGACTTTAGGTAACTGTCATTTTAAGTATGAAATCTTGCAGCATAATTTCACAGATAAGGGTGTTCATATTCCAATATTAGTGTTCATATTCCTGACTTTATATGAACTTATTGTTACAATAGAATTATGGATCTTTTTATTGATTTTATGAGTATAAAAGGTTGCATACTGTGAAGAAACAAACACATGCATTGCGCACCTACACAAAGGAAAATCCACACTTCCAGTGAACTTTCCTCCATGAAATCCCAACAAGATCACCACACCCTGCTTAAAACAACAACTTAAACCAGCCTTAGGTGGTTTGATGGTCTTAACAGATATATGCTGATCTATGAGCAAGAATAAACTGGTTTATAACTGTTCAAAAGTGTTCAAAATCCCTCTAAAAACAACAAAAATCTAGCTGGAAACCAGTTTGGTATGATGTCAAGACAAGGCTAGTTTGAACTTTTTGCAGCATGCAAAAGCACAAAATTGCTCACAATCACAATCTGACTTGTCTATAAAAGACTAAAAGGCTAAAGAGTAAAACCTTACACAAAAAAACCCCCAAAAAAACCACACACCCACGGTGCATGATATTTACATGGTACTCTTAAGGTATTTCAAAGAACACCATGGTACTATCATGCAAAAAACAACATGGTATTACCAGAGTAAAATTCAATATATTAACAATTATGTCACTCTTGACTATAAAACCCAAACCTCTGACATTCTGACAGCAACAATCCACAAAACACCAACAAAAACCAGCACAGAAACCCAAAGAATCAATAAGCCCCAGCTCAGGATAAGAAAAGACTATCCAACTGATCAATAAAAGACAGTGATTTCAGAAAAAACGACAGTCATAAAACGCTTCTCACCAGGTGCAGCAGGTCATAGATGGAGTCCGATGAGCGTTTGCTGTGTCTGTTGCGTTTGAGCACAGACATGACTGACTCAGGATCAGTAGAAACAGCCTCGGAGAGAAAGACACCGGCCCACCGTCACTGACGCTGGATCAGTTACAGGAAACGCCTCAGAAATCACAGATTCACTGCTGCAGCGCCCAACAACATCCCTCCACTTATGACAAATAGAACAAATGACAGAGCGGAGAGAGAGAGAGAGAGAGAGAGAGAGAGAGAGAGAGAGAGAGAGAGAGAGAGAGAGAGAGAGAGATACAGAACCAGTCGCTCTTCTCTCTCTCTCTATTTCTCGTTCGCCCACCTCCTCTCTGCTCGTCCAACTCCGTATTCACCCGCCCGTTCTGATGCGACACCACCTCATTTATCTTCTCTCTCTCTTCCTGGCATGCTGAGCAAACACTGAGCTACATAAGTTAAGATACTCAACTCACACGTAAAAACAATCAAGGGTGAATGGAGAGAGGAAGAGGATAAGGAAGTGGAAGGAATCTCCCTTCCAAGGTTGTTGTTATTGTTCATGATAGGCTGGGCAAGTTCAAACGCACAAGAATATCAGTGCAGTGAGAATGAGAGAGACCTGTAGTTACAGATATGCAAAACTACTAAAATAAAATGTACTAGCTGGCTGCCTGAAAGACTGGTTAATTACACCACCCTGCATCATGATTGCTGAATGAAATCTATGCACGTTTTTTACTCATTTTTGGGTGCCATTCCCAAAATAGAGCCTATTTAGCCTTAGAACGTCACACTTTTCACAAAATATGATTTGTAACATTCCATTTTTGCTTTTGACAACCATTTGTAAGGTGAGGAAGCCTTGTATTATACCTTGATCAACAGAAAAACTGAACTCATTATTTTACGTCTAATCCTGATTTCCACTTTTCCGCTCCATTGCAGATTGTAAGTTAAATAATACATTTTAAATACTTTGAAACTTTAGTTATTTTGATTAGTGCATTAAAGCATATATATATATATATATATGTATATATATATATATATATATATATATATATATATATATATATTATATCTTCATATTTTATGAAAAAAAAAAAACTATACTTGGTGGAAATATTGATATTTATTTATATTTAGGTAATATTAGTAATATAATAAGCAGTTTTAGTCAGTTTTACAAATCATCTGAGCGACGGGGAAAAAAAATCGACACAGAGGACGAAAAAAATCCTCGCTTTTTCACGCCGCGAATGATCGCGCCTGGTGTGAATAGCCACGGATCCATTGTTTCGATTCAAAAGAGTCACTGTGCCGAATTTTCGCGTTCACTGTGAAAAGGCCTTTAGGCTGGTTTAAGTGCTTTTCCCAGCATGCAAAAATAATCACAATCAGAATTAGGCTGGTTACAGGTTCACCTGACCACTATTAGATATACTTCTGACGTGTTCTAGTGTTAAAAAACAACTTGATGGAGGGGTCTTGAGGTATTTTCAACTATTTTTAACTTGACAAGACATCTTGAAATGCAATGCTTATCGTAGAGGACTGTGAGTCATGATGCAAAGGCCAAAAATGTCCGTCTGCATGTTTACGTCTATAGCAGCGGCGCTTAAAAGGGGATGAAGGGTTTTAACGAGCAAACTGTCTAACAGCTGTCAGCATGCTAATTAAAGCATCACCGCTAAAAATATAAAACTAAAGATGATGAACAACTAGTCTACTAGTAGTAAAGTAAAAGCTGGAGGCTTTTCTCACAAATAGAAATTGAATGATTCTTTTTGAAGACCACCACAGTAGCTGTGCATTCAGATGAGCAAATCAATTGAACAGCAGCCTCATGATTTATAATATAGGACTGAAGCAAGTGTCTGTTTCATAAAGATTGATTACCTGAACTGCTATGTGGAGGGAGAGAGACAGCCAGCGGGGGAAAATAAACAGAATGAATGCACTAGGACTTAAAAGAGCACGGAGAGAAATGCGCCGTCAGATCCTGTGATTCAGGCTTCACTGCGGTTTGTGAACACATGCTGCGATGGTGGAGCGTAGGAGCACGATCGTTAAACACAGCCGACGAGATGCGCCACAGAACAATGATACGACAGAATCACTTCAGCTCTACAGACTCATGCTGCCTTACAGTTACGTCAGAATGATCAAATTTATTTTTGTTATACTATCGCTAAAAAACTTCATCTCTTTGCCAATGTTTAAAAAATAAAATTAAAATATAAACTTCCATTTAATTTTGAATGGAGTTTGGGGTCAGTAAGAAAGTAGGGCTGTCAAATCTATTAATTAATATTCATATTTATATATGATTTATATTACATATAAATGTAAAATGTAGACAAACTTTTATTTTTGATGTGATTTAATGTGATTAATCATGGTCAATCAATTTGACAGGATTATTTGAAAGAAATCAATATTTGTATTCAACAAAGATACATTAAACTGATCTGTGAAAGTGACAGTAAAGACACTTATGTTACAAAATAAATGCTGTTCTTTTAGACTTTCTATTAATCAATGCGTCCTGAAAAAGAAAAAAAAAAACATATCATGGTTTCCACAAAAACATGAAGCAGCACAACTGCATTCAACATTGATAATAATAAGAAATGTTTCATGAGCAGCAAGTCGGCATATTAAAATTATTTCTGAAGGATCATGTGACATTGAAGACTGGAGTAATGATGCTGAAAATTCAGCTTTGATCACAGCAATCAATTACATTTTAAAATATATTACAAGACAAAACAGCTCTTTTAAATTGTAATAATATTTCACTATATTACTGATTTTACAGTATTTTTGATTAAATAAATGCAGCCTTGGTGAGCAGAAGCAACTTCTTTAAAAAAGATTAAATGGAATTTAAATGGAAATGTACAAACAACGAGATTTGTCTGTTACAGCAAAAACTATCAGCCACCTGAAAGAGAATGAGAAGTGCTTGCAGAAGAAGACCAGTGCTGAAGACTGAACTTGCCAAATCCTCTACTGAACACTTTTAGCATCAAAGACGTCTCCTGATATAACAAATCACACACACCGCAAGCCCAACTGCCTGTTAATGTGGAGATCAGCAAGCAGAGAACGACAAATCACACAGAAAAATGTTTCAAATGATCCGTGAGTACAAATCCCTCTCTAGTCCATCTACAGAATAATATCCCAGCAGACAGAGAAGCACTGCTAATGTAACATTATTCACACCTGAGCTCATGAAGTGAAAATGTTGACAGCCGCTTTAAAAATGGATACATTACAGCAAGTTTCCACAATTAAACCGAATCCTTTAGGAGCAAAACAATAAATATCAATGAGGTGAGTCTTGGCACAGTGGTTAGTGGCTGATACATTAAAGGGGGGGTACAAAGCTGTTTCATGCATTCAGAGTTGTTTACACCGTTAAAGAGTTGGATTCTCATGCTAAGCATGGAAAGTTTAAAAAAATAATTTGGACGTATGACAGAGTATTTCTGTAACAAAAATCTTACTTCCGGGTAAGTACAAGTTTTGGAGAGTTTGAGTACTATATAGGTACTCAAGATTAACATGAGATTGGGTGAAACTGTGTGTGTTATGTACCCTTTAAGCTTTGGTGCTCATCTAGGAAAGTTAAGTTCAAGTCTCTCCCCAACAGTTTCCCAATAAAAGGCAAAGGACCCTAAAAAAAAAAGTTTTCACAATGCCAGGTCATTACATACAAAATACAGTGGCTCCAAAAAGTATTTGGACACTTGCAATAGCCACAATTAAAATGCATGCATGACACTGCATAAGAAATTATCAAACTAAGTGGCATTTGAAAGTTAAGATTTATTCTCATCACAAACCTTTTAAACTTTTTGCAATGACTTTTAGCCTCACTAATTTGTTTTTCTGAAATGTTTTGCTTGAAGAGTGAGCTTGTATCATGTTTTTAAAGAAATAAATGCAAATAAATGCAACTTCTTTGATATTTTGTTGCACTGACATTTATATTAAGTTTTGCTTAAGTATCTAAATACCTTTTTAGGGACATATAGTGATAAACTGCTGTGATGAATATTGCAACTTCAAAACAAATAAATGGAACTTCTTTGATATTTTGTTTCTAATGCATTGATATTCACATTAAGTGTGACTTAAGTGTCCAAATACTTTTTGGGGGGACACATAATGGCAGAGAAGATAAACAAACCAAGCCGAATTGCTGAGGGAGATCATATTTAGTTGTGTCTCGCGCCTCCAAATTATTCATATTTTCAGAGCACATTCAGACTAAACCTGAATTACATTACATTACATTCAGCACTATGTGTGTGTTTGTATATATATATATATATATATATATATATATATATGAGTGTGCACTAAAGCTGATTATAGATTCCTTTGCATTTTCTGTTTGCCCTCTATGCTTCTTTCTGATTTTAATAAAGGTCAGAGAGATGGTGCTATGCAAAGAAACAGACACACGTCTATGCATGCCAAAAGCAATCTTCTCCAAGCTCCCAGCGAGACCCAGAGTCCCGCTGTCTCTCTGTTGACCCAAAGTGCATCTCTCTGCCTGGGCCTGACAGCCAACCAACAGCAACACACCCTTCAGATCCAGAACCAACTCATTCTGCGCTGCAGAGACACTCAAAGACCGGGCTTATAATGTGAGAGATCTAGTTTTATCATGCTGCGGCACTTGCTTGCAGATCAGACGGGGTGTAAAACTTATTTTTATATTGCATTTAATTGGTGGAGCAAGCAGATTAATTCCAAATATGTTTCACAAGTCGTATTTCTGCATGAATAATCGAGAAGAGCAACATCAGGATATGTAAATACTTTCATCACTGATTGGTGCAACAGCTTGGAGCATATTCAAACTGTGTGAACTGCACTTAGCAACAAAAAATGTGACAAAATGTGGAAAGCTTGACAGTGAAAAAATGGACTGATATCTAAACTGCTGAATCCAATTATTATGAAAAAGAATTGTTACTGACTTTACACATGAATAATAAGTATATAAGACATTTGCATGTGAAGTAGTTGAGAAGTCAACACACTGGAGACATTCATAAATATTATGAATGGCGTTCATAAATATCACGAATGCATTGACTACAATGTTCCAGAAAATGGAAAAAATAGCATACATTATAAAACAGCCACATATCATTCTCTAAAAGTGGCCCCCATGTAATTTGAGTATCCCTGCAGTACATTATTCCTCTCATGGATAGAGACACGCATGTAAGACGTTTATGGACTGAGACAGAACCAGTCTAAACCTGCAGTGGAGAAGACCATCACAGCTGGACTAGGAACAAAAACTGGGTTTTAACCATGTAAGGTCTAGAAATTAAGTTGGGGAATGAATGAACATCAGCATATTTATTTTTTCTGCTTCCACCATTAAGGTCTCAATTCAACAGTGCTCTAGTGACAGAGATGAACAGGGAATTCTGGAAACAGGTTTCTGAAAATAGTTTGTCTATGTTAATATGGAAGGGTCGTGTGGAATCTAATTGGTTCCATCATCTCAACACATCCATCAACACGTCCGTCCAATAAAACAACTGTGACTATATCCTGTAGCTTGGAGATGTGGAAAAATAACTTCACACACTCTCACGACGTCTAAATGCGAAACTGTTATGTCTGTCTGACACTTCTCAGATAGAGACCATCTTCTGAGACCATCTTCATTGCCGCCTCCAAGATTCAGTTAATTGTGCCTCATAATAAAGCAATTAGGATGCAAAAGGAAACCAAACGACCTCTGTTTTACTGTCACCCGTCTTAATGCAAACTAATTATCTCCAAACACTCAGCAAAAGAGACAGAGAGATAGAATGATAGAACGATAGATAGACAGACAGACAGACAGACAGACAGATAGACAGTTAGACAAATTACAGAAAGCGACTGAACTGTGCGCATTCCTCCGTTTAAAAACAGCACAGATGACAGATGGTGAAGCGTTTCTGCAGTGTGATTCTTCTCGCTCAGAGTTCAGAGTTTCGAAGGCCTGCAGTTCTAGATTTGGTGAGCGTGAACGAAACCCACGCACAGACAGGAAAAGTGTCCCGTCGTTACGGGTGGAGCCGCACAAGATCCAGGCTAATAACTTCAAAGAAAAACTTTGATCAGAGTTTTTTACCGTTCCATAGTCATCAAACTCAGCGAAGAGCTCCGAGTCGTCGTCTAAACTGTCTCCTGAAGTCTCCACAATCAGACCCACTCCATCGTCAAGAATCTCCTCTGTGGAAACATAATTCATTTTTTAGTTTTCAGATAACTGCACTGAACATTGCAATGTTTCTGGATGATGTATTAAATATGCATTTCTTTTCATATTTAGGCTATTTAATAATTTGTTCAGCGATTAATAAGAGTGTAAAGTTAAACACTTTTAAACTTTTTCTAAAATCTCCCTTAGAAAGACAGAGCATGAACCTCTTGTTTATATTGTAGAAAAGTACGTGTTACATTTTAACACACACTAATTAGCAGTTATTTTGAAGCATTATATCATCTCAAGCCAAAACAAAACAGTCAAATAAATGGGTCAGCAGATTTCTGGCCTCCCCTCACCCTGACTCTGAGAGAAGATGTCCGTGTAGAGGTTGTCCACAGCGTCCGAGCGTCTCGGTGGCAGGAAGCAGAGCTGCCGGCGGTCAACAGGGGGCAGTGTGTTGACGGTGAGAGAGAGAGAGACCTGAGCGAACGCCACCTTCATGTCAGAGAAGGTCAGAGTGCGGGCGTCCTTCCCGTTCAGCTGCAGAATCTCATCTCCCGCATTCAGACCTGCAATCATTTCAATATGGTAATAGCTCATGAATAATTAAGTAGCGGAATATTGCAATCATAGATTTATTGAAATGGTTAAATGGATAGTGAGCTTGCAAGGAATTAATAAAAACAAAAAACAAATGAAGAATTTTTGAAGTTTAACAAAGGATATAAAAAACTGAAGATCATGAGTCCTAAATACACCATGACATAAGAAATTAAATAGGGGTCCGTTTTTTAAGACATGATTATGGTCTTATTTTGCATGATTCATTAATGCAAAAATAAATACACTAATAAATTTTGTTTCTCCTCCTTGACCCATAATGAATACAATTAAAAACAAAAACTGCAAAAATAATAATAAAAAATACAAAATAAATACAAAAATAGAACTACTGAAAACTGAAATAAAATAAAAGCTAATATAAAATAAAATAAATATTAGATTAAAAACGAAGTTAAAAACATGCTAATACTAAACGTAGAAATGTTGCATTTGCAATCAAGTGAAATAAAATAAGCTTAAACAAGTAACTAAACTGAATAAGTTGAATTACTAAAACTCCATTCTGATATGGAAAGCCCACATTGTACAATCCAATAAGACCGCAACATAAAATGAACTACTTCCCTACATTTTTTTCTACTTAAATATTCTGTTTCAATTTGAAATATGTCATAAAAGTAATACAATGTCCTGTCCTCACTGACTTGAAGGCCATCAGCAAAATAAATAGATGCAATAAAAAAAGAGATTGTCTCTAGCTTTTCCATTTGGCCCTTCAGCTTGCGGGTTTGACCCAGTTCTCTGGGCGATGTGAAATGTCAGCAATAAGCCAGTCAGACCTGATCCTGCCACACTGATCACACAGACATCACTCAGAGAGACGAGAGTCTTATTCGGCATGTTGACAGTGTCTGGATGTCAAGATAAGCTTGCTTTGATGGTCATTTAAAGGGGCCATATTCTATATTTTGCCCTGAAATCAATTTATAATATTAGCTAATCCCTAGTGACGAGTAATGCTGAATATAAATATACTTAAAATTCATTCACTACTCTAAAATAGTTCAGTGCAACATGTTGTTGTTTATGTAGAGCACTTTAATCTCCAATGTTAAAATTAAATGGGCCATTTCTGCTACTGTACCTTTAAGGTTTCTGTGTGCAATATGCCTGTAAATGCTTTAAAAAAAATCTTCAAAAACGAGCCAGGAAAATCCTGTTTTGCATGATACGTTCCGTTTAATGCATCACGTTCCTTGTGCAGGTGCGTTACAAGTACTGCACATCAGTGAATCCGACTTTAACCGCCTCTCTCATTCCTTCTATTGTTTGTCATTATTCAGAGTTTAGAGGGGTTGAGAATAAATCTGCAATCTTTGGCTCTCAGAAACCTCATAGAGCTGACAACGTTACATAACACCAGGAGCACAGCACAGATATCACAGCAATTACTTATACAGCTTGATTCCTAAGCAGATGCTCAACAGACAGAGAGAGAAAGAAAGAAAAGAACAAACCAAGAGACAGGGGTGAAAAGAGAAAGAGAATGTAATTAGGAGGTGAAACGAGCTAATGAACCTTTAGCGAACGCTAATCCTCCAGCTCTCACGTCAGTGATATAGAGCTGCTGAACGCTGTCCTCCTCCACCACTGAAATTGAAAAACCTGCGAGAGACAGAGAGATGAAGTGATAGATGTCATAATCAAGTATAATCATGAAGCAAACCTCATAGGGTTTGAACTTGTAACCTTTCATTTACAAGGTCAGATTTTTAAAAGGATAGTTCACCCAAAATTAAAATGCTGTCATCATTTACTTTCCATCATGTCATTATAAACACATTTGAATTCTTTGTTCTTCCATGGACTATAAAATAAATGATTGTAGAATGATTAATTTTTCCCAGCACTGTCCCTTTAACTACTACCACCATATATAGACAAATTAGCATAATCTCTTCAGGATTTCCCACATGCAGTAATAAATAAAACTGAATACAAAAATGCAAAAAAATATATAAATAAATAAATAATTGAATAAAAGTAACAAATATAATCTTCTACAATTGTTGTTATTATTAACTAAAAGTATTAAAAATTGTTTTTAGTAATTGAAATAAAAATAAATATTAAATGAAAAATGAAAATAATAAAAAACCTTTAATTATTTTTTTTTTTATTTTGCCTTTTACAACTAACAGAAAAACATGAGTTGAAGTACTAAAATGACTAAAACTGAAATAAAATATATAAATAGAAATCTAAAATATAAAAATGACAAAAGCACAACAAAATTACTAAAACTGAAACTAAAATTAATGTGAAAACTGAAAAATAAAAGCTAATTCAAATCATTATTAAATACTATAATAGTGTATAAATAATACTAGAATAGCATTGCTACGACTTATATTGACGTTTTGTAATGTGGATGTAGAATCACAGAAAAGCAACTGTTTTCAATAATTAAATGTAATATATTCTGTCGACTCATATTCCAAAAACATGCAGTTTACTAATGTAAAACTAGTAGGAATCAGCTGGTCATGTGATCTCATCATGTCGTCCCCCATGAGATGACCATATAACATACTCACATATATATGTAAACTTTTCATTGAAAAAATTATGTAAAAACTACTGGGAACACTTGTCACTTCCATTACTTTTCCAGGTACCGTTGTTAAATTCCCAGTATAAATAGGTGGATGGAAACCAGACATGATTTGATGAACATAACACATTTTTGGCTCTCACCGTATCCGATCATGCAGGACTCATCCCGATCAAACTGAATGACCTTCCTGATCTTACAGCACAGCTCGATTTCCTTATACAGCTGAGAAGAAGAGCACAGAACATTATTCATTAATATTCCACTGAACACAACTTTGATATTCCACATTCAAACAGCATAAACAACACACACATGGGACGGCGTGAAAGGGTGAGAGTGACAGAATACAGATCACATTTCACAAGAGGAGAACTTTATGTTCCCGCTTGATCGATTGTGTCTGATCTGGACACTCAAAACATAATAAATGAAGACGCTGAGCAGAAGTTAAAGGATGATGGATGTAGAGAAGTGAAGCTTCGAAAGAATGAAGCAATTCCATAGCTTAAAATGGTAATTTTTTTTAGAAGAGATGGAGGGAAACGGGATGAGCAAAACATCTCCTTTTGTGTTCCACAGAAAAAAATAAAGATTTTGTTATTAAAGCGTGAAGGAGAGAGGAAGAGAAAGGGTGTTTGGATGAAGTGTGATGTCCCAGCAGGATGAAAGTAATGAGAGAGCATCTAAGCAGCGGGTGGGAGAGCGAGTTTAACTCCAAACCTACCAGATCATAAATATCCTCCTCCGGATTGGGGATATAAAACTGCACTTGGTTCTCAATGAGGAACTTAAGCCGCACGTAGTGTTTGGTGAGGTCCAGTTGGTGAGCCTGGAAAGAGACCAGGAGAGATGAAAGCAGACACACATTTAATGGATGAAGAGCCAAGACATGTTACTGGGCTGTATCTTCTTCTCAGTGGGCCAGATGGACAGGAATCACACGCTAAAAGGCCCAAACGCTCATATCAGAGAGGATGCAGCACATTTTCATTCGGCGTGCAGCAAGAGGAAAGCGAATAAATTGCTTTATACAGGGTGGACACATGCTTGAGACTTTAAAAACCCTCTGAGGAACGCTTTGAGGAACACAACATCTGAGTTTACTACACCAGTGACCTTCAAACTGACATTCAATCCCACAAAGACTGAAGCGACTCTGTGAATGTGAAAACCTGGCATCAGAAGAGAACGATGAATTTTTCGTGCACTAGAAAGATCTTGGGTTTGTTGGCGTTACCTTGCAGATGGTTTCCAGCATGTCGAGGGCTGACTCTCCGGGTTGGATGATGGCTAACACAGGCTGGTCGTTTGGCAGCAGCACCCATGATGGAGTGAGGTGGTCTCGGGACCAGATGTCATGATCTGTGCTGGGTCTTGGCAGACCTTTCACTGGGGTCTTGGTGTCTTTCTGTAGTGTGATAAATGAAAGCACGGTGAAGCCGCAGCTGTGAACGAGGCCTTTAGAGATGCTATTAATCATGTGAAATGATGATCATCCTCATCTCATCATTTCTAAGAACTCACCCGCAACTCATCTGAGGTGCACTGTGCACTAATAACTTCTAGCATATAAATGAGATATAATTGAAATATCATACTAGCACACTACATTACTTCTTATTTTGTGCATAGTATGCACATTTTCTGTATGCATAAAACACATTTTCATACATGTAACAAAATGTACAGTATACAACTATAGCATATTGTTCTGTGTACCATTTCCCACTTGATATTCAAATTCCATTGTGATCATTGAACTGGAAGTAATATTAGAATTAGATTTTTAAACATTTGAATGGACTGCTAAAAGTTACACTTTTATTACAAAAATTGGATCAGTAAGATTGGGTCAGTAAGATTTGTATGTATTATTTTTTTTTAAAGAAATTAATACTTTTATTAATCAAGGATGCATTAAATTGATCAAAAGTGGCAGTAAAGGTGTTTAGAATGTTAAAAATTTCAAATAAATGCTGCTCTTTTGAACCTTTTCAAAGAATCCTGAAAAAATGCATCATGGTTTAAACAAAAATATGAAGCAGCACAAATGTTTTCAACACTGATAATAATAAGAAATGTTTGTTGAGCAGCAACTCTAGACTGGAGTAATGATGCTGAAAACTCAGCTTTGATCACAGCAATAAATGACATTTTACAATATATTCAAATAGAAAACTGTTCTAAATAGAAAATTGTAATAATATTTCACAATATTATGTACTTTTGATAAAATAAATGCAGCCTTCATGAGCAGAAGAGACTTCTCAGAAACATTAAATCTTACTGACCCAAAACTTCTAAACATCTGAACACAGCCATTAAATATGGATGATAATAATGCACTGTAATCTCAACTACCATTCCACCATCTTTCTTTCTCTACTTATGATTGAGTGAGTAAATCAGAACATCGACACTTTTATCTGCGCCCCAGGTCAGTGGATTATAGCACAACCATCTCTACCGTTCCTACACCACTAATGCCCACACCTCCGCCAACGCCAGTGATAAATATACGCCCACATCTCTGCCAACCCACTCCAGAGATCCATCCCAGAGCGCATCTCTCTGAACACGGCAGCTTTGATTTGGTGCAGTGGTCTCGTATAGTATTTTGTGTGTTTTTGCCACTTTTATAGATAGTGTAGTATTGAGATGCATGTTTCTTACCGTCGTCTCACTAGAAGAACCCTCAAACATGCCTTCTAGAGGACTTTTAACTGGATCATCCCCTTCTGCAAAAACCTGTTCGAAAATAACATCTAACATTCAGCAGTCACCCACCAAAACACGAAAACCAACTTTATGTGTTTTATGTAGTATGCATTTCATCTGCTTCCTAAAAAAAGTGCTGAATCAGCATGCAAATTAATGTGCATTTTATTTTTTAAGCAGAGCCGGTTGATCTCTGCATATGCATGTTTATGTGTTCTGGAAAAAAACACTAAGTGTGAATTAGGTGTGTGTGTGTGTGTGTGTAGTTTACCTGGTTAATGCTGGGATGACCTTTACTCTTTCTCTTGGAGTGGGTGTCCAGACCCCACAGTGAGGAGAAGCGACTCTTGCGTTTGCTGGTGGAGCGCGACATCGCCTGTGTCCGACGCCTCACGCCGCTCTCAGTGCGAGCCGCCACCTACAGACACAAAACAGCTGCATGAGGTACGGGGGACAACATTCATACTGTGTGTCCCAGCGATCAAACTGACTAGACGGCTCCTAGCAGGAGTCTGAGATATGAACACAGCTGCTCGGTGAAACTCGTTCTCATTGATTCGCTCACACTGATGTTCAGTCGTCAGCTTCATTCACAAGTTGTTCAAGAATCTGGGTATAAATGGGTCATTAGTTGGTCTAAATGGGTCATTAGGTGGTTTAAATTGGTCATTAGCTGCTGGTCTAAATGGGTCATTACCTGGTCTGAACTTGTTGTTAGTTAGTCTAAATTGGTCATGAACTGGTCTAAGTGGGTCATTAGCTGGTCAAAATCATTCATTAGTTACTCTAAATTGGTCAGTAGCTAGTATAACAGGTCATTAGCTGGTCTAAACAGGTCATAAGCAGTTCTAAATTGGTCATTAACTTGTTTAAATTGGTCAAGAGCTGGTCTAAACAGGCCTTTAGCTAGTCTAAACTGGTCAAAAGCTGGTCTAAACAGGACTTTAGCTGGGTTAAACTGGCCATGAGCTGGTCTAAATGGTTCACTAGCTAGTCTAAATTGGTCATGATCTGGTCTAAATTGGTCATAAGCTGTTCTAAATGGGATATTAGCTGGTATAAACTCATCATTAGCTGGTCACAACAGGTCATGAGCTGTTTTAAATAGGTCATTAGCTTGACTAAATTGGTCAAGAGCTGGTCTAAACTGGTCATTAGCTAGTCTAAACTGGCCGTGAGCTGGTCTAAATGGTTCATTAGCTAGTCTAAATTGGTCATTAACTGGTTTAAGCTGGTCATTAGCTGGTCTAAGCAGGTTATGAGGTGGTTTAAATAGGTCATGAGGTGCGCTAAATTGGTCTTTAGCTTGTCTAAACTGGTCATTAGTTAGTCTAAACTTCTCATTAGCTGGTCTGAACTGGTAGTTATCTAGTCCAAACTGGTCATGAGCTGGTCTAAATGCATCCTTATCTGGTCTGAACTAGTCATTAGCGGAACAAACTAGTTGTAAGCTAGTCTAAACTGTTAATTTGCTGGCTAAACTGGTCATGAGTTGGTCTACAATGTTCAAAAGCTACAATGTTCCAAAATACAGCTGCTTTGCCTGATTTTTGCCTGAAGTCATTGTCCTGATAGGATCTGCTTGAGATTTTTTTCCCTCAGCAAACACAAAGCTCACAAACGCTGATTGTTATTAATAGTGACTGTGTAATCAATGTGTTTTCTGGAGTTCTCCTGCATTTTAATCACTAACAAAATAAGAAAGAAGGAGCATGTGTGTTTGCTGAATACAAACAGCCCTGAAAAGACACATACCCATCACACCTTTTTCAGGATTTTTCAAAGTTTCTCCATAAACTGCATTCAGTCAGTCTACAATTGTTCTAGCTCTCATATTCTCAAAAGAAATGTCAGGGGACGGATTTCATCCATCACCACTCTTTCATTCTTTTTCAGCAAAAACACACTTTCCTAAGGAAAAATCGAGTCCGCTGGTGGGACATCACCATTAGAAATAAATAAACACACATATTCATTCATAAATAAGCAGCAAACACACAAAAACAACTTGCTTCCTGTGGTCACTCGGGTCCGGATGAATTTTAAAGGTTAGTGAAGTGTTTGGCAAGTTCTTTTCAGTGTCATTCAAAAATTATACACGCTCTCTGTGTTGAACGCGCTGTGGCATTTCTGGGTCTCCTGATGGAGAAAAGCACTCCGGCTGCATCAAAAACCCTCTCCACTGCTCTGAACCGAGCTATTATTCGTCAAGAACAGCACACAGGCCAACAGCACTTCATTTGGACTCAACACTTATCCTCTCTCTCCATCCTCTCAGAATGTGAATGCTGAAGAACATCCTCACCCCCTCCATCCCAAAAAAATCATCCAAGCTGCATAGACAAAAATAAAATCTCCCTGTATCCCAGTGTCCTCTAGCTCCTGCATAGAACGCCAGAGCTGGAGGCGAATCTGAGGATGGATAGTATTGATCAGCTGGAGCCGAGGCCCACATCCAAGAGAAAACATACCGACCAACCCTTCAACTACTGTTTCTTTTTATGCCAAAATCCATTACCCACATACACCAACACTGACGGGTGGGAAGGAAGCAGGTTAATACATGCATTCTGGGTAAAAATAGAGCGATACTGATGCTCTTGATGTGGATTTCTAAGCCATGCTTCTGTTTGAAATACAGTAGATACCAAATGTTTCAAAACTTATCAGTCAAAGTAAGTTCCGTTTAAGCCAGCAGAGAGCTCTTTTCTATGTCTACTTGAAAGGAGAAAGATTGAAATCTCTGAAACTGTTATATTATTATATTTCTCTAAATTCTGACAACAATGGTAAACATAACTTGTTTCTTTTGCTCAAATCATGCAAATCATTTTCACTTTCATAATCAATACAATTTCATTTAATACATTTAATACATTTTAATGTTAAATTTCAAAGTAAAAATTATATATTCGTATTAAAAAATTGCATATATTTTTATTCATCTTTTATAAATATATTGTGTGTGTGTATATACAAACAAACAAAATCTAACATAAAATTTTAATATAAAAAATTATATTTAAAGTTTATTTTTATAAAATAATTATAGGTTTTGATATATATTTTAATATTAAAGTAAAAAAATAATATATATTTGAAATATATAAAATTTCATATTTATAAGAAATATATATCATATATGCAAACACACACACACACACACATACACGTATATATACATATATATATATATATATATATATATATAAATATGTAATATAATAAATATATATACAATAAATAGAATATATATATATACACACACTCACACACACACACACACACACACACGCACGCACGCACGCACGCACGCACGCACGCACGCACGCACGCACGCACGCATACAAAAGACAAGAAAAAAAAAATACGAACAAAATGATGGAATAAATTATGGAAAACTGAGAGATAATTACCAGTGCATGGAAGGAAGAGACTGAAAAAATGCCCAGTCGGCCCATGGCCAGTTTGGTGGGACGGGAGGCGAAGGCCAGCAGGCGTTTGGGGTTGGGAAGCTCGCCACCCTGCAGGCTGGACAGGTAACAGCGGAAGCGGAACAGATCCATGTGGAACTGCTCTAAATTCTGCTCCCACAGGAAGATCTGAGGAAAAGAAGAGAAAAAGTTATTGGTTAGAACACGGTTTACAGCAGGCCAGCGGCATGTGAGAGTTGTCAAAATGATCATTTCATTCTCTCGAAAACAAGGTCAAAACATTACATTTAGCCTTAAAGGTCCATCTCTAGATATCTAGAAGCTTCCGTGCCTTGTGTTTGGTCTGGTTTGATCTAATAAAATGGTGTTTGGAGGGCAGTGGAGTGGGTTTATACACCATGGCGTCTCCTCCCAGTCACTCTGGGATGGATGTTTTTTTGGAAGATGCGGCAGAGGGGGCAGCAGTCCAGACAACACACAAAGTAGCAAACAACAGCGCCACACATTCCACTGGCAGCGAGGTCTGGGACTCCCTAGGAACTCGACCCTGCTGCCATTCACCAGGGCACAATGCGTAACCCGACGCTGCCAAAATTAAAAACCCACACAAACACACAGGCACCCATTAACCCTCCTCCTGATGGGCCGCGGGCCATTCTGAGCTCCGTTTCTTGCGTAAACATCCATTGAGTGGAACGTGAACTTTAGCAGCAAGTGTGTGGAGTGAATCAATGTTCTGTCAACATTATGACAGCATCAGAATTACCGTGATGAAAATCTGCAGTAACACAGTGGATACGGAGGATGTTAGTGCCGTAACGCTTTACGATATTGATATAATAATTACTGACAGACTCTTCAAAAGCTGTGCAAAACTAACACTTTTTGTCCTAACCAGATGCAACCAACATTTAGTCCCTCACTTGTTTCTCTTTTCATCATGTTGTGCTGGGAAGATGTGCATTTGTCCAAAATGATTGTATATTACAAACACATTGTATAGTTTGTATATTGTATAATACAAACATATTATTGTATATTAAAGGTCCAATCATTATTTTTTGTTTAAAAGTTTGGGGTCATTTGAAAGAAATTACTTCTTTTTTAAGATGTATTCAATTGATCAAAAGAGACTGTAAATACATGTATAACATTTTATATAGATTTATATTTCAAAATAAATGATAATTAATAAATAAATAAATGAATACATTTATATGAGTAAATATATAAAACTTTCCATTTGTCAAAGAATGAAAAAAAAAATTATCACAGTTTCCACAAAACTATGAAGAAGCACAAGCATTTTCATCATAGGTAAAAATCAGAAATATTTGTTGAGCAGCAAATCAGCATATTAGAATGATTTCTGAAGAATCATGTGACACTGAAGACTGGAGTAATGATGCTGAAAATTCAGATTTGATCACAGTAATAAATGACATTTTAAAATATAATCACATAGAAAACAGTTGTTTTAAGTTGTAATAATATCTCACAATTTTGCTGATTTTACTGTATTTACGATCAAATAAATGCAGCCTTGGTGAGCAGAAGAGAGACTGCTTTCAAAAACACTAAAAAATATTTTTGTTAACATTTTATTCTTAAACATCTGCTTTTATTGTAATTTTAAACAGATTTGTATTTTATAAATATTTTTATTTTATATTCTAATATATATTTTTATATTTTATTATATAAAAAAATCACCTCAACATCAAATATGTTGTGACTAGATGTGATTTTGCTGCTTGGTTATACTTTCAGTGGATGTTTTGACTCTAACCATGTTGGATTGTGGGTAATTCAGGCCCAAACGTGGTAAATAACCAATCACTAGCCTGCTCCAGAATGGTCTTCCTCTTCTTGGTGTCGGTGACAGCGGAGAGCTGCATGTCTCCCATTTTCTTCATCTTCTCATCCATGTCGATTTTCTGCTCCAGCTTTCGTATCTCGGCCCGCAGCAGACGCAATGTGTCTTCACGGTGGTGTTGTCGAGCGACGGCCGCGGCGCAGGCCGAGTGAATGGCCGTGATCCAGTTCTCAAGCTCAGTTTGGCTGCAGGTCTACAGAAAGAAGTGAAGGGTCAAAGGTTAAATAGCATATTAACAAATTACTCTACCCTTTCTGGCAGTAAATAGTATGTATACTATGCACGATGAACAAATATTATATATGCATGAAATATGTGGTATTTCAGCTGGTATAACATGGAATCCCACAATGCAATGAACTCGATTTGACTTTCCATTCTCAGATTGACAAATAACTAGGGAGACCACATGTTTCCTATTATTTTCATACTTGCTGATGGTAATGAGTGAAAACTAATTTGACCAATAGCATGCAGGCATTGTACATTATCGACCAATAGTGGTGTACAAAGAGGTGGGATTTATACAAAACAGTCAAAGCAATGCAAATATGCGTACATGTAATGTATCAGGACTGTAGAGAAACAGTCAATCGGAAAACAAAGCCAAAACCAGGACATTTAAGGCAACTTAGACATATGATCACCCTAAAATAAAGTTATAAGTAACTACAGCTGTGAGTTTTGACTTTCTGTTCCGCTTCAAGGTAGCAAAGTAAACACTTTTATGATTAATAAATAAATGTACCACATGATCTGTTGAGCCTTGACAACAAAGTAGCACACTAATGTTTATTGTGACATAACGCATACTGTAAAAAATTACATTTACATTTATGCATTTATCCAAAGTGGCTTACAAATGAGAAACAAGGGTAATTTGTCAAAGAGCCAACATTTATCTTAATATACAATGCCAGGTTTATTAGACAACTAGATTAGGAATACATAGAAGGTTGGAAACAGTGTATATGGTATTATTCTGGACATATTAGTGAGTCAAATGTTCATATATGAAACTCACATATACATTATCTGTTCAGTATTAGTATATGAGAAGAGTTCTGCATGGGATGTTCAGTCACCTGAAAAAGGAAGGAGTCTCCGAGTGAGTTACTCAGGCAAAAGACGAAATCTTTTTTGGGGTGTTCTGGGACGGCCTGGACGATGCTGTTCTCGGCCCACACGGCATGTTTAGGGACGCTGTTGTGATCAATGCCCGACCGGCCGTCAGTCTCATAAAAAAACAGAGTGCATCCTGGGAGGACAAATTATGACATTCACTCAGGCATCAGATATTCAAAGTTGTTCACGTGAGTTCAATTAACACTACAGATCGTCTCTCAGTCGCTGTTTCCAGGGGAACGGGAGCAGGATATCCAATAGAGTGGAGTTTTACGGCTTTATTGATTGAACTCTGCTCTCCAGTGGCCAAAATAAGAAATGCAGCACTGCTTTCTTAAAGAGAATCCAATATAATGCGCACACACTTATTGGATTGTTTTTTCAGCTTTGATTTTGTTCTGTTTTCACACTGTTGGCAAAAAGATACAGAGCTTTCTAACATGTCAATACTTTTACAATGTCTGTATCCAATTATGAGGAACTTACTATATACTATCGTTTAAGGCAGGTAAAGAGTATTTTTTGAAAGAAATTAATACTTTTATTCAGTAAGGACACATTAAGTTGACAGTAAAGACTTCTATAATGTTACAAAAGATTTCTATCTCAAACAAATGCTGCTCATATAAACTTTCTATGCATTCATGTATCCTATAAGATGGTTTCCACAAAAATATAAAGCAGCACAACTGTTTTCAACATTGATAATGATCAGAAATGTTTCTTGAGCAGCAAATCAGCATATTAGAATGATTTCTGAAGGATCATGTGACACTGAAGACTGGAGTAATGATGCTGAAAATTCAGATTTGATCACAGGAATAAATTACATTTTATAATATATTCACATAGAAAAGTTATTTTAAATCGTAATATTTTTGCAAAATTACTATTTTTACTGTATTTTTTTATAAAAAAATTTAGCTTTGGTGAGTGAGGAAAGATACTTTTTTCAAAACCACATATTTTGAACTATTTTTTTTGGCACTTCTGCACTAATTTTTGGAGAACGGTAAAAAATAAGGTATATGTATATATTCTAAATAAATATGGGAAATTTCTTAAGCCAGAATATTTAACAAACAATTGTGTTAGAGGTGAAATAGCGACTGATGGGCGTTCAATTCTGAAGACTCTTTTCTGGAGCTACCCATATAACACAACAAACATAATCCTCCTCTTGTCTTTCAAACGTTTTCACAGGAAGCTGTAAAACCTGTTTACGGTGTCAGGTAACTGCTCACATCTCTTTCAGAATAACTACACACACACCTTTGAGGGACACCCAGTAGCTCTTCCACTTGCGGCGAGGGGCGAGCTCCACCTTCTTGTTTTTTTTATGCACCAGGAAGTTTTTGACGGCGAGGCGTCCAGCTTTGCGTACGGTTCCCTGTACAGCGGCCACGTTCAGCAGAGGGTCGGTGTGGTAAGCAGAGCTCAGGGTCACGCTGCTCTGCTCATCGCTGAACGCTGAGCTTCTCTCCTCGGGAACCTCCGCCGGACTCACGTTCTGCTCCAGCTCCTGACGGAAGTTCTCATAGACACCCTGACCAGACACACACACAGGTCCAGCACGACTGTTATCACTGTACAGATGCTAAACTACATTAGGGCTGCAACAACTAATCAATAAAATAGATTATTATCGATAATGAAAATAATCGACAAGGTCTGCACACAGTGTACTTTAGACAGTCGCGCCAAATTATAACACTGAATAACGGATTTCTATGGACAAAATGCATCTAAAAATAGTGGAGGAAACAGAATGAAATGCTGCGGGAGAAGTATGTGATCCAAGCTGCACAAAACATGAGAATTCTTTATTTTAAGCTTTAAGCTAATACATTAGGCATAATGGCTTGCCCTGTCAGGTGCTTTGACAGATGCGTGTTCATCCTCAGCGCAAAAACTTTCAGTTTATGGTCATATCCTTATCTGTAAATGTTACAGATAAGCGCGAGCATTTCCATTTTTGCATAAAGGTCGGTCCTGATTGTAAATCTTTACTGAATGAGTGCCAGTGCAGCGGGCAGAAAGGCAACACAGTAGAGAGGAGACAATTAAGTAATACTCAGCACAAAAACATTCATTGTGCTGAAATATCTGTTGTTGAACGTTAAATTAAGGTTTAAAAGTCAACATGTAGTGCACGTATTTTATGAGAGTAGGAACTGTAAAGGGATACAGCGTGTAATTCTGAATATAAATATCAGACGCTTCATAGTCGCCTTTTACAGGATAGAAATGAAATGACAGTAAGACGTGACTGTGATCAAAGTGAAAGTGTGTTCCTGCAGAACATTACTCTTACCTATTGGTTAACACTGACTTTGTTTTTATTCGTATTTATTATATTTATTATTATTTTATTTTTGAATGTAGAGATTTAAACTATAGCCTATTCACTATATACAGTGCTTAACAAATTTATGTAAGGTTTTTAACAAATTATGTAAGGTTTTTTGCCACTGAGGCTCTAAACTAACAGTATTGGTGATTACCAAAATCATTTTTAGCTTTCTGTATTGGTTAGTCCTCCAATATGTGTAAGCTCTTTAGTAACAGTAATTGGTTATTTCTAATGCTATAATATAATTATTGCTGTTATCTATGAAAAAAAGGCAGAAAAAAAATAGTCAAGCACTTTATAGTGTTTTTTTTTCAGATACCCAATTAGTCAAAAAGTACCTAAACAATGCCAGCAAGAATGCAAGCTATTATGAGAAGCATAGGAGGCCATTTTTGTTACGTGAATAAATACTAGCCTACTTAGTTTGTTATTTGACCAATAAATGACAATAACATTTTTAGATTTAAACAATTTTTTTGACAGATTCCTAAAATATTTGTTTTCTGTTTATGACAGGTGGTCTAATAAATTTTAAATGCTGTTTTCATAGCATTCACTTGGCACGTTTGTTTGAAGGACGTTGGGCAGAGTGTTTTTTGTCAATAAAAAAAAAAAAAAAAAGAAAATTGGGCTTTTTTTTAAAAAACTGATTAATCGATTAATAATCATAAAAAATAATCGGCCAACTAATCGATTATCAAAATAATCGTTAGTTGCAGCCCTAAACTACATCACAAACTTACAAATAACATACAACACTCTTGTCTACCCCTTGTCTAATGGAAATAAAGTGCATTTGGTCATAGTTTGCTCTCTGGTCTCTTTTTCTACATAATTTACCATTCATCATTTAGGGAAAAAAATGTTAAAATGTTACAGTGTTTGGTGCCTCTTGCATTTTATGAACAAAGATATGGTAAACTAAATATGGTAAAATAAACAAACAAAAAAACAAACAAGGGTAAGGTGTTTCAGAGTTGTTGTCGTTTTTTTGTTGTTTTTTTTTTTTACATTTTCTGCATTTTTTGGGGGGTGGTGGATATGGTAAAATAAATATGGGAAATGTATTTATCAATCAATCAACCAATCAATCAATAAAACAGTAATTTATTTTTTTATTTGCATATATTTAATTTTAATGAACTTTAATTATTTGATGTAATGTTGGCTATAATGACCATCATGTCACAATATTTCATTAACATGTAATAGAATTTGGCACATCAAAATAAAATCATATAAATAAATTTTAGATAGAATATTTCTTAAAATATTGTTTTTTTATACTTTTTATTTTATATTATTTACCCCATCAAGTAACACAAAAACATGAAGGAAGAATTTATCAAAAGAAGAACAATTATTAAAAACTTCAATTCACATTAACACTGCAGGTTGTTATTTTTATAACATCATGCCATTTCTTAAAAACCATCAACTCTTTTGCTTTTCTCTTTTGTTTTTAGCCTTTTTCATTTTTGTTTATTTTTCAGGTACACATTAATATTCTGACATAATATCATACTTTATTATTTATTCCATTTATAAATATTACAATTTTTTGTTTGCATATATTTTATTTTAATGAGCATTACTCATTTGACAGAACGTTTCCCACTGATGTTGTGGCGTGATGTTCACTTGGCCATAATGTTCATGCACTGATGCGTTCCTGCACTGACGTTGCATCTATCTGATATTACTGTATGTCTACTGATGTCTGAATGGAACATATAATAAACTTGGAACTGAAGAAACCGCAGGAATAAATCACCCTGCCCACCTGTGTGCCATCTGAAGGTCCCGCTCCAGCCCCGCTGCTGCTCCCACTGTCGCTCCCGGCGAAGACGCCCCCTGTTGACGTGGAGTAAGCAGAGAAAGACACAGACATAGTCTTATAGCGTCGAGCGTGGTGCTGAGATGCCTCGCTGTCCCCCGTCAGCCCATCGATACCACTGTCCTCATAATCACTGCCGTCTCCCGCCGTGACATCCTGAACATGAAATAAATACATAAAAAATAAACATTTACCATGATCATTGGAGATAATGGGATAATCATTTAACTTACATCACTTTTTAGGTATGATTTTAAATTTAAGTTACAGTAAATTAGAGTAATTTCTAGCCAAAGAAACAGTTTAGAACTGACCAAATGAGCATAAAAAGACAAAATTTTCTAACTGAACAACTGAGCATAAAAAGACACTTTTTTATATTGACTATATAAATTTTAGGGAAAAAAAAATGTTAAAAATTAATTATCTATTAAAAATTAATTAATTAATTTAAATTAATATAAAAAAAAATTCAATTTTAAAAATATTTAAATATTTATTTTTTTAGGCCTAGAAATTAGGGCTGGGACAATAAATCGATGCAGAATCGATTCCTGGATCGATTCTGAGATTTTCCGAATGCATCGCAATTCCTCTGGAATCGATTCTGAGCTTAGATTTTAACAGCAGATGGTGCTCTAATCTATTTTTTATCCGCACATTCAAATGTTCATGAAGAAGAGCGCTGAAGAGCGCTTGTGCGTTCGGCTGAGTCTGTAATTTCACCTCGGCTCAGAATGCTTTTATGACACGGGATTAATGTAAACAGCCCACTGAACACCCTTGTAATTCGCTTCAACCTTTTAAAATTTTATGAATGATTATTTTAGGTTTAAGTATGTGTAAGGATTTGGAAACAAGCAGAGTACGGCTGTTTCCAAAGCATGCAGCGCCATCTGCTGTTCAAAACTAAGCTCAGAATTGATTCCAGAGGAATCATGATGCATTCGGAAAATCTCAGAATCGATCCAGGAATCGATTCTGCATCGATTTATTGTCTCAGCCCTGCTGGAAATATCCCACTTCTGAAATTTCCTTATGTTTTCATGTCTATACATATATATAAAAGCATTAAATGACAGCATTAAGTGAGAGTAGATAAAAATATTAAATATAGGCCCAAATTAAATCTTAGTAAATTAAGTAATCAGCAAAATCTGGCCAAAAAAAAAAAAAACATGTAATGTTCTATGAAAACCAGATTGTATGAAAAGACATGACATGTATCTAAATGTTAAAAATACTGTCTACTTAACTGACCTAGGACATCGGTTTTTGGTTTTAACATGGCTTACTTTAACTAAAACTAAGCAACAAAACTAATCATAGTTCCTGGATGTTCTTTTTCAGTAACCAAACATGAGCCTTGCGATTTCGACATACTGAAAGAAAGATAGACTCAGTTTTCCACTCTAATAAATGTGGCTCTCCTCCAACACATCTTCATTCCTCCTACCCGCTGGCCGGAGCAGAAGCAGAGGACATGCTGCAGGTTGTGAAGTGAACATTTTACAGAAGTTGACACTGAGAGACCACAGCGCTGTCTGAACTCTGCGTGTTGAGTTATAGCGCAGTAAAGTTGACTGTACAATACCACTCTGTACTGCTGCTGGGGAATGATGGGATATTACCCACCAGACCCGGCATCTAGCGGGAGTCACATGACTGGACTGTGCGGACTGGCATGCCATTCATCTTCACCGATGGAGCCTCACAGGGAGGCAGTGTAACACGGTGATTTGATCTTTTTCTTTCTAGCTTTAGCTAATAGCCTACCTACGTACAACTGAAACACTCTGATTTCTTTCTTGCATACACATATTTATGCAAGAAATACAGTCAAAACTAAACCAGTATATCTAGAGCTCAATTCTCTCCACCTTTGCTCCTCGTTCTCTCTCTCTCAATCACGTTCCTGTCAGTTAGAGCTCATTAGCATGACAAAATTCATGAAAAAACATTACATATATTTTATAAATAAAAATAATTAAAAAAAAAAAATATATATATATATATATAAATATCATCATATTCTTTTAAAGTTTTGGTATTTTTATATTTTATCTATAAAAAATGTCAAATATAAATACCATTATGTTTCATAACTATTTGGTATTTTGTTAAATATTTTATTTATAAAAATGTAAAATATAAAATATCATTATTTTTTTTAGTTTACACCAACAGCTGACTGGGATGAGTGTCTTAATACTGTTCGATGGGAAACAACAGTGCAGTCTGTGTGAACTCGCACACAAATGAGTCATTCATATGTACAGTCTCTTTACATGAGGAGATTCAGAGGATTCTGGGGGATTAACTGCAGTCAGCATTCATAGCAAGACTAAAATTCTCTAGTGTACACCTACACTAACACAACATTACACTCACATTCTTACTGCACACCTACGGGCGTTTACACTGACACTCAATGACTCCAGTCATTCAAACAAAGCCATTCACTTTCAATGAGAGCGGCTGATCTGAAGAGTGAGCAGCCTCAAAGTTCACTACCAAAAGAAGCGCAGATAGTCAAGCTCGTTTATCAAACAGAAAAGACTACTAGCCTTTTTAACCTTTGACAGTATGAACAGAATATTTTACACTAGTTTTGAGGAAGCTAGTTTTATTTTAAAGTAGTTAAATTATAAGGACCCTACCATTTCAAAATGTACTTAGCTACACTACACTTTACTAACACCTGAAACCTTTTCCAGTTTGTGTTTTTGATCATTTTAGCTTAGCTAACTACACTGAATATCCCAGATGACTGCTGGTCTAACAAAAATATAATTCATATTTCATATTTTTATAGATAGAGTATTTAAATCAAAACAAATAATTACAAAATACAATGTTATTTATATTTTATAATTTTTATAGATAGAATGTAGAAAGCAAATAATTATACAAATATAATAGTATTAATAATTTATATTTTTATAGATAGAATATAGAAAAGCAAACAATTATGAAAACATAAAAAGTATTTATAAATTATATTTTTATAGATAGAATGTTAAAAAACAAAAAATTATAAAATATAATGGTAGTTGTATTGTTAATTTTTATAGACAGAATATCTAAATCAAAACAAATAATCATAAAATTCAATGGTATTTATATTTTATAATTTTTATAGATAGACTGTAGAAAGCAAATAATTATACAAATATAATAGTATTTATAATTTATATTTTTATAGACAGAATATAGAAAAGCAAATAATTATGAAAACATAAAAGTATTTATAAATTATATTTTCATAGATAGAATGTTAAAAAAATAAATAATTATAAAATATAATGGTAGTTATATTTTATATATTTTTTTAGGTATGGTACTGATGAACCCGGAAACCTTTTGCACTTGCACATTCTTTGAACTTTTGCACTTTTTTTGTGGCCTCAATAAAAAAAAAAAACTACACCAGCATTTGCCTAAATTTTTGTGTGCAGATCTTTTTTTTCTTGTTTTGCATTTGTTTTGGATCTACACACCTGGACAGTCTGTCTACATTTTTGCATTGACTGTGTTTGTTGCTACTTTATTCATCACACATTATTCATATTGTTTTACATATAAAATATAAAAATGCAAATAATTATAAAAAATATAATGGTATTTATATTTTTAAAACTAGTATAATAAAAAATATATAAATATAGAAAACAAAGTTTATAAAAATTTATAAAGTTATAATTATAAAAATATAATGGCATTTATATTTAACATTTTTTAGATTAAATATAAAAAACCTAAAAAATAATACAAAAATATAATGGTATTTATAAATGTTGCGAAATATAACACGATTACAGCTAACCAGAATGTATTTGGTGTTTAACATTGGAATAGTGACCAATAAGATTAACTGTGGGCTGGGCTACCCAATCCAAACTCACCTGTATGGTTTGTGCCCGCCTCCCTTGCATAATTCCTTGATGATTGGTCGGTCCCTCTGACAGACAGTGAGATCGGCGGCAGGGCAGTGTATACGCGCCGTATGCGGCTCCATCGTCCTCACAGGGCGAGATCATCTTATCCTCGTCACCTTCTCTGCTTGTGGCACCGCCCTTGTGCCATTTGGCATAGCGTCCGTGTGTGGGCCTGCAGGCGGGGCTCTTCGGTCCGTAGAGTTCATCTAAAGAATTGGCTCGGTTTGAGTCCAGCAGCTCCTGAGCGGACAACTGTAAACGGGTTTCGCAGTCGTCCGGCGTGTCTCCAATCTCCTCCGTGCTGGTCAGGTGCTCCTGGCTCAGGTCGGATAAGGACACCTCCAGCGAGTCCTCCCTCCACATGTCTGCAGACTTAGAGCGCTTTTTTTTAAAGCTGGATGCCTCTTGGGAACTGTCCCGCGTGTGTTGGACGAGGGTCGTGTCCTTCGGCGGCTCGGTGTCGTCCTGCGTGGCCTGTTTGGCGGTGGCGGCAGGTGAATGGGCCGGATGGTTGTGGAAGGACATGGGTCGGAGATTCATGGCCACACGGTCCACCCAAATGGGGCCGCTGAAGTCGGGTAGCACGTCCGAGTCGTTGAAGGGCTCCAGGCCGTGGTCGGCCAGTGACTGCGGGATGCTGGGAGTGCTGCTGGAGCGCGTGCTGGTCTCGGAGTTGCGGTGCTCCGGTTTTCCGGACGGCGTTCGGCGGGAACAGTACGTCTGCTTGCTGGACAGACGGAGCGAGCGGGACATGTGCTTACGGGAGAGGTGGCGCTGGCCGTCTCCATAGTAACCATGGCCGCTGCTATGACTTTCTGTGTTACCCATGGCTCAGTATCTGCAGCAGACAGAGAAAACACAGAGATCATGCAACTAAATATAACTGACCCATTAAGATTTTTTTGCACTGTTATTATTTGAATGAGAACTATCTATGCATTTATTTATTATTTTTTAACACCATGTCATACAATTAAAGATTAAAAACTATATGATAATTAAAGATAAATTGCACAGTAGAGTCTGATTAAGGAACAAATGACTCATAAGTTCACTGGTTCATTTTAGTGCATTATATGACAATGTGCACTTAAAGATAAAGATTATGAAGTCTGAAAGTATTATTTTATAAAATAATACTTGTAAATATATGAAAATGTGAATGTTAAAACATTTTTTAATATATAATTAAGGTCAGTTATTTGACTACATTTATGCTGCTAAATAATCAATATAAAAAAGACAAACTTTTTTGCATGAACTGTTTACATGTATTAATTATTGAAATTATTATTGAAAGTGTACTATATTATTTAATATCATATATTATATAAAATACATATATATACAAATATATTAAAAGTATTTATATATTAAAAATCTTATTTATACTAAAAACTAATTACTATTTTATATTAAAAATATACATTTCACATACAAGATAAATTTTCATATATAATAATTTATTTCTGTAATAAATGTTTACACACACACACACACACACCCACACACACACACACACATATATATATATATATATATATATATATATATATACACACATATATATATATATATATATATATATATATATATATATATATATATATATACATATACAGGTGCATCTCAGTAAATTAGAATGTCATGGAAAAGTTCATTTATTTCAGTAATTCAACTCAAATTGTGAAACTCGTGTATTAAATAAATTCAATGCACACAGACTGAAGTAGTTTAAGTCTTTGGTTTTTTTAATTGTGATGATTTTGGCTCACATTTAACAAAAACCCACCAATTCACTATCTCAACAAATTAGAATATGGTGACATGCCAATCAGTTAATCAACTCAAAACACCTGCAAAGGTTTCCTGAGCCTTCAAAATGGTCTCTCAGTTTGGTTCACTAGGCTACACAATCATGGGGAAGACTGCTGATCTGACAGTTGTCCAGAAGACAATCATTGACACCCTTCACAAGGAGGGTAAGCCACAAACATTCATTGCCAAAGAAGCAGGCTGTTTACAGAGTGCTGTATCCAAGCATGTTAACAGAAAGTTGAGTGGAAGGAAAAAGTGTGGAAGAAAAAGATGCACAACCAACCGAGAGAACCGCAGCCTTATGAGGATTGTCAAGCAAAATCGATTCAAGAATTTGGGTGAACTTCACAAGGAATGGACTGAGGCTGGGGTCAAGGCATCAAGAGCCACCACACACAGACGTGTCAAGGAATTTGGCTACAGTTGTCATATTCCTCTTGTTAAGCCACTCCTGAACCACAGACAACGTCAGAGGCATCTTACCTGGGCTAAGGAGAAGAAGAACTGGACTGTTGCCCAGTGGTCCAAATTCCTCTTTTCAGATGAGAGAAAGTTTTATATTTCATTTGGAAACCAAGGTCCTAGAGTCTCGAGGAAGGGTGGAGAAGCTCATAGCCCAAGTTGCTTGAAGTCCAGTGTTAAGTTTCCACAGTCTGTGATGATTTGGGGTGCAATGTCATCTGCTGATGTTGATCCATTGTGTTTTTTTGAAAACCAAAGTCACTGCACCCGTTTACCAAGAAATTTTGGAGCACTTCATGCTTCCTTCTGCTGACCAGGTTTTTAAAGATGCTGATTTCATTTTCCAGCAGAATTTGGCACCTGCCCACACTGCCAAAAGCACCAAAAGTTGGTTAAATGACCATGGTGTTGGTGTGCTTGACTGGCCAGCAAACTCACCAGACCTGAACCCCATAGAGAATCTATGGGGTATTGTCAAGAGAAAAATGAGAAACAAGAGACCAAAAAAATGCAGATTAGCTGAAGGCCTCTGTCAAAGAAACCTGGGCTTCCATACCACCTCAGCAGTGCCACAAACTGATCACCTCCATGCCACGCTGAATTGAGGCAGTAATTAAAGCAAAAGGAGCCCCTACCAAGTATTGAGTACCTATACAGTAAATGAACATACTTTCCAGAAGGCCAACAATTCACCAAAAATGTTTTTTTAATTTTTTTTTTTTTTTTTTAATTGGTCTTATGAAGTATTCTATTCTAAGTATTCTATTTTGTTGAGATAGTGAATTGGTGGGTTTTTGTTAAATGTGAGCCAAAATCATCACAATTAAAAGAACCAAAGACTTAAACTACTTCAGTCTGTGTGCACTGAATTTATTTAATACACGAGTTTCACAATTTGAGTTGAATTACTGAAATAAATTAACTTTTGCACGACATTCTAATTTATTGAGATGCACCTGTATATATACACATATATATATATATATAAAATAAAAATAAATTTCTGTAATAAATGTTTACACACACACACACACACACACACACACATACATATATATATATACATATATACATACATATATATATATATATATATATATATATATATATATATATATAAAATGAATAATTGAAGATGGGCCTTTGTATTATTAGAAAATAATGCACACCCCAGGTGGTGATGCAGCCATGACGAGTATATAATAATAATAATAATAATAATAATAATAATAATAATAATAATAATACATTTAAAAAATTTATGCAAAATGTTTTATATGTGTATATAAATATTTATTTAAGTTTACTCTTAGAATTATCCAGTAAACTTCAATATAATACAACACATTTTCAAAAATAATATAATTTTTGATATAATGAGTTTCACACATGAATTGGCATAACACCATCAGTCGAGTCTGACAGGTACAGCATGACTGTTTCTGAAATTACCTGCGGTGTGCCAATGACATCACAGTCATGATAGACTTCACTCTGCATACAGATTAGCTCCTACCACCATGCCGGGTGACGTCCAAAATCTGAAAAAAGAGAACGCAAGAGAGTTATATATTACTAGTCAAAAGAATCCAAACACAGCAGTTTCTGAGGCAGTACGAGGGGACGAGCTGTTGTGGGATAAAATTAGACTAACCACGGAGAAATACGACAGAATTAGAACTGAAAGAGGGATTGAAGAGATACGCCGCTGTGGTTGGAGACCACACATGTTCAGGCGCTCTGGACAGCTTCAACAAACACAAGATGACGGACTTCACTCTGAGCCGCCACATGAGAGGCTGTGCGTGTGTGGTCGCAGATATATCAACCCGCGGTTACTGCTGCTTCCAATAAACGCCTGCATGAATGGAAATATGTACACAATGAAATCCAAAAGACCCATTTTTCATACGGTACGAGAGAGAGGTCGGTTGGCACACGCTGTAGAGTATACTAATAAATAGCATACTTGCTAGCAAAATGATTCAACTACAAACAAACACCCCAAACATTTACATGCTTAAGATAAACTTGCACTAAATTTCCTGACACATACTGATCCGGTGGCATTAGATTCGCATGGAACACAAAGAACTCACTCCACTGAGATTAGTTTCATGATTATTCTGAAGTTAAAAGCCTATTCATGCAGGATTTTCCCAATGGACCCCCTTGTAGCAAGAGTGAAAATTCACCCTGTGATGACTAAGCATTATTGCACGTTGATTTGGCAAAAAAACAAAACCCACCAGAAGCAATGTGAACCACCAACAAAAATGAATAATATCACCAGCTCAAGGTCAATGTGGAATTGCAGTTCCAGTCACATGATTTAAAGGAATTGTTCACCTAAAATAAACATTTGCTGCAGTGCCGGCCCATCCAACAGGCGTTAAAGGCGGTCGCCTGGGGCCCTCGCCTTAAGGGGAGGGCCCCGTGGCCACGAGATTGTCAGTTAAATTTCTAGTTAGGCTTGTTCGAGATGCATCTGCTCTGCGCAGACCGATCTGCGTATGAAATCAAAGACATCAGATTGGAGAGCAGACGACTCTTATGCTTTTGAATCGCTCTCGTGGTACTTGTCGAAACCAGAGATCGAGATCGGTCGATTGTTTGAAATAAATTCCTTTTGTGAGCTGACGTGGTTTCATGTCACAGAACGGAGCAAAATCTTTATTTTTTGAGTATTCTATACAGTGATAAATTCTATGTTGATTAGCATTGCATTACTTAATTCATATAAAAATACTCGAGATGGCTTGAAGAACACAGATAAACCATTTAGTCGCAATCGTATATTTGTCTACGTATCTCATCAGTTAAAACGTGCCTACTTGCCTTTAATTCAGCTATGCCATAGTATGCCTTTGTCCATATTAGGGATTTCCTGGAATGTCATATGATTTATGACTTCTATAAGTTTTTCACTTATGGATTTACTGCGTGAGGGCGCCCTCCAGCTACCAGAATGAAACAGACATTGCATTACATGTGTGCACTCACTAATGCTCTCAACACCTGATTTGGGGTAAAAAATAGGAAAAATCTTCTGTTTTTCTTCAGTGTAGAGGAGTTTTTTTTCTCTTTCTTTCAGTGGATGCATAAGATTTCCTGACAAAAATTAAGAAATTATTGTCAAAGATTTTTATTCAGTTTTTTTTATAATAAATCCTTAGACATTTATGTCTAAGGATTTATTATAAAAGGTAGCCAATGCTGCAGTTTTCTGTGAAATATACTGATAATAATCATTATCAATAATTATTATTTAGTTTAATGTTTTTATTTAGTAATAACAATAATCAATTTTTTTTTGTAGTCATACTGATATATAAAAACAAAATTTTTGGCCAAATTGTGCAGCCCTACAATCATGCACAACAAACTCTTTGTTCTGTATCATTTTTAGCAAAGAAAAGGTTTGTCTGAAAACATTTCTTGTTACGGTTCAGATTTTCTGTCCAGATTGTGGAATTCATTGGATATTGCCTCTCAGAATAGCTCACTTGCACTCCTATCCATATTGTGATGTTTTTATCAGCTGTTTGGACTCTCATTCTGACGGCACCCATTCACTGCAGAGGATCCATTGATGAGCAAGTGATGTAATTCTACATTTCTCCAAATCTGTTCTGATGAAGAAAAAAACTCATCTACATCTTGGATGACCTGATGGTGAGTAAATCAAATTTTCATGTTTGGATTATTCAAAATATATCTTATTCTGTATTGCATAGAAGAAAGAAAGTCATTCAGAATTGGATCAACATGAGAGTGTGCTTCCTATAGACAGCAGGAACCAGAGGGATCATCTTGGAGCTGTTTCAGATTCTTCATTCTCTTGGAGTGGGATCTCTCTATCTGTCCTGACTAACGCACCAGAGCAGATCTGGGGTCAGTGTGTAGCAGAGCTGAGAGACGGTAGTAAAGGCTTATGACAGGGCTGCTAACTCAACCGCAAACAGCAGCGAAGCATCAGGACCGGGACGCAGAGTTCTTGTTTGGCACATAAAGTGCAGAGAAGCTGACAGGAGACGTCTGAGCAAAGCGGAAACAAAACAGGATAACAAGTATTTGATTTGCATGTGTGCTTCTGTGTTTCATGTTTCTCATTTCTCTCACTCCTAGCCAGTCTGTATTAAAAAAACTGAACAGAAAAATAAAAGAAGGTAAAATTTATATGAAAAGCAACACAAATATGCTACACACATTCTCTTAATATATAGTAAAATAATAATTTTCAGGTAAATTATTCTCATTTTACGGATATTTATGTACTTTCCAAGACAACATATAGCCTCTTACCTATTTACCATTCTCACAGTCCTTTTGTCTTGTTTGTACACTGATCTTTTGTGGCGAGTCTTACAACATGTCAAAAAAATTCCATCCTGTTGCACGATGGCGCAAAACTCCAGGAAACGCAAACACACAGAAATTCTCCCGTGTCTCCGTGGAAACCAGGCCAGCTCTTCACTGATGGAGCGGGGTCTACACATGCTAGCGTAAACCATCAGGATAACACCAAAATAGAAAGCACTTCAGCACTGGGCCAGCAACATCCCCAAGTGCTCGATCAAAGTTCTCACACTACAGCAGCTAAGAGCAAGTGCTCATGGGTAAAAACATGTGAGTTCAGGACATCAGCTCGATGTGCCCACAGGCCTCAGGCTGTGTTTTAAAGAGCTGCCCACATAATCTGCCCCATACAGTAATAAACGAATGTGAAAAGGTTACAAAATGATCTTCCACCATCATGAAATCTACTTGGCTTGATACTGAAAAAGAAAGACTCTGCATGCATAAGATATAGTTAAATATGACTATAACAATAGATAGAATGATAGAACGATAGATAGAACGGTAGAACGATAGATAGAACGATAGACAGAACGATAGAACGATAGATAGAACGACAGAACGATAGATAGATAGATAGATAGATAGATAGATAGATAGATAGATAGATTCGGACTCTTCTCTAAGTGAAGACATAAAGCATCCCATAAGCCTGTTTCTCTGTAACTAATGGCGTGTCGTTTCTTAACCAGCACAAATCAAAACACAGAAGCTCCTCCGACAGGGAAAATAACCGCTCTATATCACAAGACCATCAGGACACGTCACATTCACCCGCTCTCTAGCAGGAATGGTCCGGCACAGAAGAGCTGATGGATGCTGAAGAAGAGAGGAGGAAAAAAACAGCTCGATATCTGTCATTCTGCCTGATGTTTATCAGCCTCAATTCTCAACCAATCACCATTTTGCTTGTTTAATTTATCAGTAGTATTTGCTAAGTCAAGCACTACTATTACTAGTGCGTACATCAACTACAGGGTTAGTGATTTAAACAAAGACGCTATAAACTTCAATACATCTTAAACACATTCAGAACAACCTGAACACCCATGCATTGTGTTGGCAACTTTTGCATGAGCAACCAGCACTACAGTTTCATAAAATATAAATGTTTTGAACTGGCCTCAGGCTCATTTCTGGCCTTCTCATTTATCTGCCACCAAACAAAGGTTAAAGAGAGCAGCAAACTCAAACCAAACCACACTCATTTAAATTCAAAGCATGTTTGTTTTATCAGCTTCTATGTGTTATTGAGATGAGAGCCGGTGTGAATATCCTCTCAGTGAATAAAGGCCTGCTTTAGCTGATATGATCCCTGGCAGAGAGCAAAAACAGTGTGGCGTCAGACAGAGTTGTTTATCAAATCCAGTGATGACGTCAGGCAAATAACCGACAGCCGTAAACATCCTGTCATCCCAAATCCACGTTCATGGAGGTGTGCAAACATACACACCCAGGGGCTCCATCACGCGATCCAGAAACCCGCTTCACCGCTCTGCATGTTTACCTGCAAATCTCCCAAAAATGTGACAGGTGCATTTTGCAGTCTTTTGTTATTAGAGTCCCCTGATCGCACATGCCACGACCTGTCGAGACAGGAGAAGAGCGGTCTGAGAGCTGCCCACCGACGGCTGAAAGTCAAGACGATCAGCTTCAGGGATGCGAAGGGGTGAAAACAGCACTTTTTGCCCCAAAGCTCAACCTGACGTGCGTTTCTCAGCGTGGGAGCTTGGGAACGCTCAGATGCAGCTGGAAACAAAACCTAAAATTCTTCAGCAGCTGCAGGGTGGAAAAGAAGGAACGTTTCCTGCCAAGAAAATCAGCAAGGGCCCGTTTGTGATGTTCATGCTGGGTAATTAATTCACAACACTTTATCGAAGTACAACAATGACTAGCATTCTGGATTACACAAGACAGCAACACCACAACTAAATTTAAAACGTATAAACTGCATGCAATTAACCTAAATGAATCACCTTCAGAGATGATCTTGCATGTCTGACTAGTCCAGTGGACTAACTTAGTTAAAGGGATAGTCTACCTAAAAATGAAAATTGTCATTATTTACTCACCCCCAAGTTGTTCCAAACGTGTAAGCATGTATTTGTTCTACAGAATACAAAAATATATTCTTTGAAGAATGAAGGTAACTAAGCAGTTCCAATGTATTTTTTTCCATATACTGGAAGTGAATGGGAACCCAAAGTTTCTATCTTCTGTGGAACATAAAAGAGGATATTATGAATAATGTTGGTAACTAAACAGTTTGGGTTCCCACTGACTTCTGCATTTTTGTCCATATAATGGAAGTCAATGGGAAACCCAAACTTTCTTCTGTGGAATATTTTGAAGAATGTTGGCAAACAAACTTTTTGGGTTCCCATTGACTTCCATTATATTGACAAAAAAAATAATAAATAAATAAAAATCAGTGGAAGTCAATGGGAACCCAAACTTTCTGGTTACCAACATTATTCAAAATATTCCACAGAAGAAAGTTTGGGTTCCCATTGATTTCCATTATATGGACAAAAAATAAAATGGAAATAAATGTGAACTGTAACCATTTGGTTACCAACATTCTTCAAAATACATTTTTTAGCATTCCGCAAAATTGATCTTTTTTTGCAGGCAAAACTGCAATTTCACTAATGTGACTGCACATTTAATTCCCTGTAAAAACCTGAAATGGAAATACCTGTTATTTAAGTACCAGGAAAGGCATGACGTTTTTGTGACACACTCCAGGGGCGATCCTCTTTTACGAGATGTTTTTAAAAGCGTGATATTGGAGATGGTCTGAAAACAAGCCATTCTGGTAATACCCACAATGCATCTGGAGAACAGAATGAGAAATACGAGTGTACACTCAAATGGACATTCACTGTTTGAGCTCTGCCAATTATATTTCTATTACACTGGACAAACAAGTTTCTATGTCTTCAGCTGATGATGTTATTTTCAAATTTCCCATGACTATTTTGTATCACAAACAATCAAAACACTAAACATCTTTGGGCATTTCTATAATTTTCTAGCTTTCTTATTCAGGATTACCCATCGTGTTTCCATTGCAGTGCTGTTTTGGTATCTGTTTTTCTCATTTAGAGACCGTAGAAACGTTTAATTGAGAAACGCTGCGAGGGGCATTCAGCACTAATTTACCATCTGTCTAAAAGAGACACCGAATGCTACATAAAACAGAGCCAGCGTAATGAGGTTCAGAAATATAAGAACATTTTGTGATTTTAAAGTATGTGCCTTTGGCAAAACTGTGCAGGGAGGTCACTGTGGTGTGATGAATGATTGACAGGTCTTTCAGTTGATACCCTCGAGTGACAGGTCGACTCAATATTGAGACACAGAAAACCTGAGAGACAACCAAATGAGCTCTTTCTGTTCTAGCAATTATGGCTGCGTTTCTGCTCAGAACAAATAAACTGCAAAGCAAAAAAAAAAAAAAAAAAAAACTATAGAAAGGATTCAACAAAATAGTGTCAAACAGACCTCAAATTAAATATGTTGTTTGTATCCAAAATGCCCTAAACAGCTTGATATCAGTGTTGTTTTAAAAGGACAGGCACATTTCTGTGCCACCAAATGAAATTTCAAATAAGTTCTTCCATTCAGTGTTATTGTTACCTAAAACTCGAAATAAAACTGCACTGTACAAAAAAAAAAAAGAAAAAAAAAAGAATAAAAAAGGAAACTGTACTGTAATTTTCTGCTAGGACATTATCCATTAATTTTACAGACAACTGTAAAACACAACGCAATGCAGCCCAAAATTCAAAATATAGGTAAAACCTAAAACACCTGTATATATATAAAAAAAAAAAAAGAAAATCTATATGGAAAATTACTACATAGTAATACAGTACATTGTGCCCTGTTTTTTACAGATTTATTTTAGAGTGAGAAAAAATATGTAAACATTAGATGAAAAACTAAAAAATAAAAAAACAGAAATGCAGCATGTTTTTAGTAAAACTTACAAAATTAGAAATGCTGCCTTGGCAAGTTGAAATGCCACAGTTGTTCAAACTAAAAATAAAATAAAATAAAAAATAAAGTAAACTAAATAGACAATTTAAAGAACTAACAAAAATTAATAAGCAATTTTAGTAAAAAAAAATTACTAAAACAAACTAAAATTAAAACTGAAAATAAAAAATATAAAAATAAATGCTAGTTAAAAACTAGGGGGGGGCTAAGTAATGGCAAACATTAAAAACATAACTGACATTAACAAAAACAACTGCACTAAAATTAAATGATAATAAATATATCAAAGTGAACGCTAATTTCACACTAATCTTTACCGCGTAACCACAGTAACTGGTCGTATACTTCACTATCCACTAAATCTTTTGATGCTCCCAAAATTGCCCTCGTATTTCCTGAGTTCCTCTCGGTCAGAGCAAATGCAGCATCCTGCCCTAATCTAGCGGATTTGAAGCCCGTAAACGACGTGCTGATCGGAGGCGCAGGCATGCCCCAGCACCTCCTCAGGGACATTTGCTGATGATCCCCTGCCCCCGTGCTTCAATAGGTGGAAGGGCTGTACAGATGGGGGATGGGAGGTGGGGGAGTCGTACCTGAGACCCCGACAACACCCACCCGAGCATGAAAGAACTTCAGAAGTACAACAATACTCTTTGCTTACTTGCAAACATGGTTTTTGCTTGAGGAAATGATAATCTAATCTAGTTTACTTTGATTTTACTTTTTAGGGACACTTAAAAATAATAAAGCAAATATGAAAAATACTGAAAAATAATTTTCAGTAATTGAAATAAAGCTGAAATTAAATAAAATAAAATAAAATATAAATATTAAATAAAAATGTAAACTTAAAAAATACAAATGTTGCCTTGGCAACTAGCTCTAAAATCACTACAACTAAAACTAAAATAAAAAAATAATGCTTAATACAAATATTGAAAAAAGGGTACAGTTAAAATACACAGTTACATAACTACATAAAAGCAAATCTGAAAAGTGCTACTTGAAATGAAGTTGAAATTAAATGAAATCTAAATATTAATTTAAAAACTTAAAAAAGGAAAATTAAAAATGTTGCCTTGGCAACTAAATAGAAATATTTATAAAAAAAGAAGCTAATAAAATGACAAAAGCACAAGAAAATGACTTAAACTGCAGTTAAAATGAAATCTTAACATATATAAAAATCTAGTTTACTTTTTAGGGACACTTACATAACCAGCTAAAGCAAATCTGAAAAATATTGAAAAACAATTTTCTGTAATTTAAATAAAGCTAAAATTAAATAAAATAGAAATATTAGATGAAAAACTTGAAAGAAAATTAAAAATGTTGTAAGTTGAAAAACTGAAAAAAAAAAAAAAAAAAAAAAAAACTTTCATTTTTGGGGACACAAAAATACTATATAATTAGCTAAAGCAAAGCTTAAATGTTAATATTGATGTTTTACGATTGCCATTATTACTAATAAGACAAAATAATCACAGAACACATCTTTTATATTTAGTAAAGCAAACAAGACTTAGCACCACTCAACAACAAGCAATGCCATCTATGTTCCAACACGCTAGAGGGTCAACCAACGCTGTTTACTTGTGCCTTTAAGAAGCAAACAAAAGATGATTCTCAAGCACAGAGGAGGAGTGAGGTCACATGACCTTTAAGACAATCTGCATTTGAAAACATCACTCTGTGTCTGTTAGCATTAGCAATAATTACTGTAAGGACTTAACGGCTCTGTGCTACATGTTTACACATGAAATGGGCCACAGTGTGATGTTCTTGACTTGTCAGAGACAAATACCAAAGGGGGAGGGCAAGCTACTAGGCTAACAGTATGGCATCACCATGATACTTTGATATTTTCAATATTAAAAATTGGTACCAAATCATTATCATTACTATATGGTGAAACTAAATGCTAAAAACAAATAGGTTTTTGAGTTTTACAACATTTCAGTGGACTCAATAATACTGGAGTAATTTTACATATATGCAGCTGGGTCAACCTACTTTAATTCGTACAAATGTTCCTGGCAAACGTGACGTCATTTACAAATGCAAACTTCACTGCTGTTTGTGTTGGTTCAGATGTTTTCTGCACTTCCACCTGTTGTTTCTGGAGAGCGTGTGAAGCGTGAACACCTCTGGAGAGCCGTCAGATGAGCACGTCTGCATCAGTTCACGCCAGACTGAACGTGTCAAGCATAAACAAGGCATTACAAAGGCTCAATTTGCTACAATGGTTTGAAGTGCTACAAGCTTGCTTAAGGAAACAATGTTTACAATGTGCAGTGCATTTTAAAACATAAAACATTATGGATTGTGTTGAAGTTTCTACGAGTTTCTTCGAGTACTGTTTATTATGGCTGTTGATTTAACGTGTTCATTTGGTGTGATTAACTGCTGAAAAATAGGACGTTAAAATGATTAACGCATTTAATGCAGGTTTTAGTCACAATACAGAATTGTTTCAATTTGGCAAACGAAAATAGTTCTAAACAAAGTCACAGCAGTGTTTCTTTACTGAATAAATCCACTTTTTTTGAACAAATCAAGTGAGCCAATTATTCAATGACCCATTCATAGACACTTGCTTCGTTTCTGAATGAATCAACTGTTTGAACAAATCAGCTGAATAAATGACTCAATGACACGCTCATTAAAACTGGTGGTTTTAGTTTCATATTTTGAACATCATTTCATTTTTTAATCATATTTCAATATCCAATTTTTAAAAAAAAATTAAAACCCATTACTGACATAGCATTATTTATGCAATTCTAATTGCACTGTAAATGCAATGCCACCTGTGTAAATATAACTAAATGCCACTTCATGCGCAGACTCTGAAAACAAAATGGCCACATCGTAAGTTTAAAATGTAAATGTTTGTGTAATAAATTATATGTTGAGTCAAAATAATTATTTCTAAAGCTACTCTTCTGTCATGTCTATTCAATGCTTTTCTCATTTAACACAATGACAATAAATTATCTTTTGGGGGGTAATTTCTCAACCCAAATTAATGTGTTATTTCATTTTTTATCTAACTAATTAAATGATGTGTCACTTAATTTAAAGAAATTAATCAGTACATCGTTTAATTGGCAGCTTGGCAGCCTTAGTTTTTATATTTTAATTCTTCAATTTTTTTTTCATCTCATAAACACTAATAAATTAGCACACGTACACACTAAATCCAAACCAACAAACCACAAACAGCATTTTCTCAAACACACTGAGGTGATTAAAGCTCATCGGAGGACAGACCAACAAACTTTTCCGGCTCAGAAAAGTATTTTCCGAAGGACAAGCGACGGCATGTGTTCCTCTGATTACCTGAGCCCCCGTGTGATACGCCGAGAACAGATTAACCAAATCCAGTTTCCAGAAAATCTCTCCTGCACATTATCTGAGTTTTTCCCCTGTGGAAGCCTCCGCCGAACCCTGGGGTCTCTCCTCCCACCCCTCGTCCCCGTGCCGTGCAGCGGAGCGTAACCAGACGGGATTCAGACACACATGACTACACAAAGCCGCGTTGAAATGAGTTTACTCGCTCCAAGCTCCGATCACAGGCCTTTCATTTCTCCCCGGCTCCAGTACAATAACGCCCCCTGTTTCCCTCTCTGTGCCACGATGGAGTTGGAAGATCAAGAACAAACTAACCGTGTTCACAGGTCTGTCGACCTAAACCACCTGTCTTGGGGTTTGACATCATAGACAACCACTTTAAAACAGCTGCCCTCAACCCCAGAGATAATAACCCTTCAATTAAATCACTCATCAAAACGCAGGGCGGAACAGGTATGAATGGTGTTTTTGATGCATTCTGGGTAAACGGAATTATAGGCCACATTAAGAGGAACAGGAAGCCAGTGAGACAAAACCAAGTGAGCTGCTTATTGTACCTAGACAGTATCAAGGCATTTTAAGTTAGTATACAACATCAAAATAAAAGATATAGCCAGATCATCATATACATGCTTCATGGAGAAGGCAATCCCATAATGCAGTGCACAGAGAAAACTAATTTTTCCAATATAATATCGAAGTAAGAGAAATATTAACTATAAATATACTTATTTCATTCAGTACTGCCAAGCATTAATATAAAAGTCCAATAATAAATTAATTTAATATTTATTTCTTAAATTAAAAATTACTTTATTAAATAAAAACATAAATAATAAACTTGTAAATATTTGTAGTCAAGTCTCTAGTGTGGAAAACTAGTGACTAATAAGTTAATTTCATATTTGTATTATCATACATGTATTAAAAAAATAATACATTTATAAAGAAGTATATAAAAAAATATAACAAAAGTATAAATAATAAAATAAAAAAACTACTGGAATAAATTGTAGTCAAGTCTCTAGTGTAGTCACAAAACAGTAACAAATAAATGAATTTAATATTTCTATTTATAATAAAAAACAATACATTCATATAAAAGCATATATAAAAATTATTAAATTAAAATTATAAATAATAAACACTATTGGAATCTCTAGTGTAGTTATAAAAAATATAATTATAGTTATAATAAATTACTTTCAAATTGCTATTTATAATAATGCATTTACAAAAAATACATTAAAATTTATAAACAATAAAAAACACTACTGAACACGTCTCTAGTGTAGTTATAAAAATGGACTAATGAATTCATTTCAAACTGCTATTCATAATAATAACAATACGTTTACAAAAAATTTAAATATTAAATTAAATTCTAAATAAAATAATGGAATAAACTGTAGTTGAGTCTCCTATATAAAAAATGCATGCATTTCATATAATAAATGTTATATTCCTATCTATAATAAAAACAATACATTTAAAGGAAAGTATATAAAAGCTACTAAATAAAATAATAACTAAACTTTTGAAATCAGTCACTTACAGTATGAAGTTTCATTTACATTAAGATGCTGCCTGTGTAGACCGAAAAGCAGCTATCTGGTTTATGAAAGAGAACTAGACCAGAGCATCTCAAGGCACAAAGATAAAAGGGATTCCCCATGTTTAAACACTACTATCACTCACCATACAATCACAGCTGCTAGTGTGAACACATCACTCCATCCTGTCCACAGGGTAGTATTCTTGGTATGGATCGTAAGTCATAAAACTCTGAAGGATTTGTTTGGAAAACAATGCATAAGTGCAGGATGAGATACTATCTCATGCTTACGACGGGTTTGATTCCCTCTAACCTCCCAAAACCGATCCAGGAGAGTTAATTAACAACGCTGATACAGGAAACGCAACCCAGCGGCAATGACCACATCAAAGCACAATGAAAGTGATCTGTATTTATGAAAATCACGTTCTAGCCTCATTTTTAATTATCAAAGTCAGTGTGTCCCCCGAGTAAAGAAGGAAACTATTTCAATCAATTACTTTCAAGGGAAGAAAAAGCTTGGGTCAGTATTAAACCTGTTTAGTTCTTCACTCGTGCAGAACTAAATAACAATTAAACCTTTGTTGGCTTGATTGCTGGTTCCCGTATGGAGATTATGAAAACTGAACTGCACTACAGTCAAAACAAAGTTCCTCAAAGCTGATATTGTTTCTGCATTTTTCCAGAAATTAGCCTATTAAGTGCAAATATTTGCCCCAGGAACTGGTATTTAGGGGGATTTTTACCTTCAGAAGGGCATGTTGAATAACAACACACTAATCATTTTTGTAAAACACTTTAACTGAATCAATTAACTGACATAAATCTTAAATTTGAACACTTATGGCCTAATTAGTCAAATCAACATGAAAAGTAGCTTATTACATACATTTCATAGCAGGTTCCCATTGTGATGCTATTGGGGCATGTTGTCACAGATATTTATTGTGTTTTCATTGACTGTGAATCTGAACTTCTGATCAATAACAGTGAAACTGTCTCTCAGAAGCTTGAATTTTGGGAATAAAATCTATAAACTAGAGTAAAAAAGTGTGACTAGCCAAGGTTTTCTCCATCAATAAT